>JAYEVD010000242.1:0-61226 GCA_036346405.1 Phyllostachys edulis
GAATACCATCTCTATCGTGATACAACCTCTCGCTATATACCATTCTCGCTAAACGGTCTCCAAACTCGGCGATATTAATAGGAATGAAACGACATATTTCTTTGACAAAACCGCTCGGTCGAGACTGATTTTCTAGCATCGCTTGAACTCTAGGGTTCAACAAATATCCTTTTAATCGACTCAAGACTCAACTTCTCGACTTTCACAAGTAACTTTAGTCGATCAACAATAGATTATTGTGGTAGCTCTTCCGAATTCTCACCGACTCGAGCCACTTTTGGCGATCCGGCGAATCGTCCTTTACAATGATCAATCATGTGTTGATGATATTGAAGTCAAGAGCTTGAGTAAAGGATGCATCATGTGTTGATGCATTATCAAAATCTCGAAGAAAAGGAAATCATCGTATGTTGATGATGTTCAAGAATAGGAGATGATCATGAGATGATCATCAATTCAAAAGAAGACCCATCATGTGTTGATGGGGATCAAGTGAAAGAGGGCATCATGGGTTGATGCATATTCAAGTCAAGAACTTGAAGTGAAGGAAATCATCATGTGTTGATGATTATCAAGTCAATGACCCGGTCTTGAAGAAAAGATGTACGCCATCAAGCTTCAAGTGAATGTGCAAGCCAAAGGTATGACTAGCTATGGCTAAGGATGTGTTCCTAGTCTTTTACCGGTCTTTGTGTTTGGTTGGAGATCGGATTACTAGTATAGGTTGCCGTACTATTAAGAGAGGTATTGACTAGTAGCTTGAGTTAGTTAGGTGTTGATAGCTCGTCTCGCTTGCTCTAGCTCACCGTGGCATGATGCTACTATTTGCGAATTTGTTTTGTAAATAGTTGAGGCTCGTGCGTCTAATTCTTGTAACATGTGACTATACTTTGCAAATGTGTTTTGCAAATGGTTGAAGTCCATGTTCCTACTTCTGTGGCACGATCTAAGTTTACAAATGTGTTTTGTAAATTGATTAGGTTCATGCATTGCTTTGATTTGAGCCTCTCGGAAAACTATTTTGAAAAACTATTTTGGAAAACTATTTTGAAAACGGTAAAATTTAACTTTACATGGCAAGATGGTTTCTCCAGAGAAGAAGTTTTTGATGTTTTCTTAAAATCCAAAATCAAGATGACCAAGATTTGACAAGCAAGATACTGGTGGTCAGAATACCTAATCTACATGGCGGTATGTTTTTAACAGAGAGGTTGTTTTTGGGAGTTTTTCTTGAAACTTGGAAACAGTAAGACCGCAAGTGAAAAGCGGTATTACCGCAGTGTCCGTGAACGTTCGACCGTCTGAACGTATGATCCCATCGTGTGGTTATAACAAGCGATCCGAACGCTCAAATGAATCTGAAGCGACCACGGTCATCCGATCGGAAGAGCCGATCAGTCGTGCCATGTGTTCATCAAAATCCAGATGACAAGACTTCTTGAGCCAGATACCACAAGCTCGGTAATATCGAGTTTTACACGGCGGTACGATATTTCCAGAGAGAGTGTTTTTTTTCATGATTTCTAAGTCTCGAAATCGAAATACCGATATATCCGAGCGGTACTACCGCTGAGCGGTAATACCTATTTTTAGATGGCGATAGTACTGCAATAAGATTTTTAATGGCTAGTTTATAGCCGCATCGGCTATCATTGGGAATGGTAGTACCGACCGCTGAACGGCAGATTACCGTCGGCTTGATTTTGTCGAATCTTTCCTCCAACGGCTAGTTTTTATGTGTGGGCAATAAATACGACTTGGTTCGGCTAGGGTGAGGTTGCTGGCGCCATATTATTTTCTTTGAGCAAAGAGCAAGCCCTCTACACTCTTATGTGGATGTGTTGCACTTAGTGAGCTTAGAGAGAAAACCCTAAGTGCATGTGTTGCGTTAGGTAGTGGATTGTGTATCCACTTGAGCTTAGACACTTGATTTGTTCAAGTGAGCGTCTTTGACTTGTTACTCTTGGTGTTTGCTGACACCTAGACGGCTTGGAGAAGTTGCATCGGTGATCCTCTCAAAGAATGTTGTAAGAAGACCCAAGCGGTTGTGAGTGGTTTGGTGCTCGCCATCTCCGGAGTAGAGGAAGAGCAACCCCGAGTGAATCGAGTTGTTGGTTCGTGTTGGAGCCGATCCAAGTTGTTGGACTTACCTCGGAGGTATTGGATTAATTTGTGGAGCCAGTCCAATTAGTTTGGGCTTACCTCAACGTGGATTAGGGGAGACCGGCAAGTCTCCGAACACCACGGTAAAACATCACTATGTCATTGTGGTTTGTTCTCTTGTGTTTTACTTTGCGCAATTTACATTCATAGAATTAATCTACTTACTTGTCTTTGTATATTTGTTATCATTATCAATAGTCTTATATTGTTGGTGCACTTAGTAAAGACTAGTTGATTTAGGTTTTAATTGTGCAAAACCGAATTGATTTACAATTCGCATAAAACTCGGTTTTAGCCAAAATATTTTAAAACCGCTTATTCACCCCCCTCTCGCTCTCCTCGATCTTAGAGACACTAAGGCAATGGCGCGACAAAGATCCTAGGTGCGCACGCATGCCAAGGCTGAGGCGGTAGCTCTCAATGATATGCGGGCCCAGGCACATTAGGGTTTGGCGACGCAGAATGTGCCTGGCGATGAGCTGGGCTGGCGTGGTGGTGTGGGCTGGGTTTTTAGGTGGGCCAAGCTGAGAGGAAAGAGGAATGGGCCGCGAGGATTTTAGCCCACAAAGATAAAGGATTTAGGAATTGATTTAGGATTTAAAGAAAAGCTAAAAATCCAAATTAGGCTAAATAAATAGCAAAAAATGCAAAAAAAATCCAAGAAAATACAAAAAAAATCGTTGGAGCACAAGGAACCCAACTAGGAAATTGTTGTTTAGACTAGTCAAATTAAATATTTTAAATTTAGGAAATTCTCAATTAAGCTTTATTAATTCAAATAAAATTGGTGAAATTTTCCAAGGACCTAAACTACTCAAAATATTTTTGAAAGCTCAAATTTTGGGATGTTACAAACCTCCCCCCTTAAAGGAATCTCGTCCCCGAGATTCAAGCTAGCTATTGAATAGGTTAGGGGACTCAGCCTTCGGGTTCTCTTCTTGCTTCCAACCTTCTTTGACTTCGATGGGACTACTCTTCTAAACACTTATAGAATGGATGTCTTGCTTCTTGCTGAACTTCTCGCTTCAACGAAAACTTGACAAACTGGCTCTTGGCAGGAAAGGCATCTTGAAACTCAATTGCTTCCTTCGGGTCTACTTGATCGATCTTGAAAACACTTTTGAAGTTGGGGAAATCCGCCGCTAACCCAGAACTCAAAGTTGACAACCGCCGCTTCTTCCGAAGCTTCAAAATCTGAACAGACCGACACACCTCTCGCCACCTCTGCTGTACAATTCTTAACACGAACTTCAACCGGTATTCTAAAGATATACATGATCGTGAGGGTGTTAATCTGCATAATCTGTGTAGCTTTTCTGCTTGAACTAATCTACTTACAATCCCTTTAGGATTAAAGACACTTGGCATTCTGCTTCATGATTAATGCAAAATCCGCATACTTTGTGATCTGATCTGCTCCTAGATGAGCGATGTCTCATACGGTCGATCATAAAGGACTTCCAATGGTGGCAACTATGAACTGGCTGACATCTGTTGTTGTAGGAGAAACTCTGCACACAACACTTACTTGCTCGACTTAATCGCGGAGTTAAGGCACAACTCGTTAACCTTTTTCAATCTGCTCTATCGGTTCGGGCGATACACAATACTAATATTTAAATGAGTATCCAGGATTCATACACACTGTCGCTAACACGAGGTAAACCGATTTTGGTTCGACGCTAACCTCTCCGCACATCGTGCAAACCGACCATCTTTGTCGATCCGACACTATACCAATTCTGGCGAATACCATCTCGTCAGATACAACTTTTATCGATACCACTCGCTAAACGGTCTCCAAACTAGGTGATATTGGTAGGCATGAAGTTGTAAATTTCTATCAAATGATTAACAATCACCTTTCCAAAAATTATATCCTGATTGGGTCCTCGGAAATCCCATGCTTGAATTCGTGGAGGCAGGAGAATTCTAGCTAGCTTCTGACATGCTAGTCCGACTTTCTTGTATACCAGATACATGGTAACACATTCTATGATATTTTTTTTCTTTATTTTGGATCATCACAATTCAATTTCAAGATCTTTGTATACCTGGTACTTTTAGAGAAAATGGAATGCTTGCACTCAAATGTTAGTTTGAGCATCAACTAGTTGAATTTCTCCTGATTAGATACGCAGATATGCTCATTGATTCATGGATTATTTCACTAGCCTTCAGTGGATTCCAAGGCTTTACTTTGCTTCACGGGGAACTGATTTCCTTGACAAAACTGTCATCTCGCTGTCGTTTCAACACTGATTTTCTAGCATTGGTTCGAACTCTGGGGTTCAACAATATACTCTTGTGCTGACTCAAGATTCGACTTCTGAATTTCATAGGTAATTTTGGCTAACTCTTCGCTGATCAACAAGTTCCTACGGTAGCTCTTCTGATTCAAAGCATCTGCACTATACTAGTCTGTACCGAGGGAATGGATTCCAAGCTCATGCTTCTCAATCCAATAAAACCATTCTTTGTTGCTCCATGGTAGCAACTTCGAATTATGACTAGGATAATTCACTGCTTGAAACTTTAGTTGTTAGGAAGTGCACGCGAAACTTCTTAGCCCACTGATTCTTGGATGTTCTGTGATCAAGGTTATTCCTGGTATCTAGTAATACAAACACTGGAGTAGTGATCAATCTCTTATGAAATTCTCACCGACTACCCACTTCTAGCAACTGGTGAACTTTCCTCTTACCACTAAAGAGGGTTTTGACTATCTTGAAACAATGATCTCACCGATCCTCAACTCGACACTACCTTGAAACGACTGTCTCATCGGTATTCAATCGACATTGTCCAGCCTATGGACAATCTTGGTGAAACTATAGTTGTTTTTACAACTCAAACAAGCCGATTATGAGGTTTCGAGGATTAGCTCATGGATAAACTTAAATTCTCGCATCCTTGTGCTAACAATTTATAATAACAACTCACATTGGTGCTTGCCAAAATGACGAACTTGATTTGGCATTTCCTATGCCTGAGGGAATCCCTTGATCTGCTCTATCATTTCTGCAAACTCATTTAACAATTTTTGTCATAGTTGACCTTTGACGAATTCCTTCAAATTGGTTGATCCTAGGTACCAAGTCAAAGACAAACTTGACTTGAATATAGCTTGTATGTCGCAGGATCACTTGCCATGACAAATGCATACTCTCTTATGGATACCAACATTATCCCATGGTATGATCTTCAGCCATTTATTGTTGCCTTACTGCTTATGCAAAATGATGAGTTAGAACTCAACATCACATTCCATGTTTACGGCTCTACGACCTTCAATCAACGTAACTTAATGCTTGATTACTCGACTTGCAAAGGCATACACTTAGAAAGGTACCCAATGATTCAATATCCCATAATTCTTTTTCTTCTTCATAACATGTATACAAAGATGTCCACCTTTTTGCTCTTTTAGCACAAGGAAAGATTACAATGATTATCTGATTTTATTACTACGAACAAAGGTATGTCACCGCGTGATTTGGTATCACCAATCTAGGCTTCCTTGGTAATATCATCGTTCAAATGTCTCTTCTTTGACTGCTTTGCTAGGCAACAGATCCTGCTGCTTTACCACCTGCTCTGGGTGTTACAATCTTGACTGAAATGTCTTCGTATTCTTGTATCCGGGTGACTGACCGGTTCTTCGAGGACACCGCGGACGAGTGACCTTTTCCACACAGCTTGTAGCATAAGTGTGTCGAATCTTATGACTTTTTCGACGGATTATGGCAGAACGACTATCCTTCTTGAAGGTTGAAGCCTGACGCTTTGCCGGGCATCTCTTGGAATAGTGGCCTTTCTTACCACACTCAAAACACACTACTGACAATTGGCTTATTTATCTTTTGAGGTGGTTTGCCAAGGTCAACATTCTGTTTTGGTGATTCTTTAGCTGACAAATCTTGTACAAACAGCAGTTTGCCTTCTTTTGCTAATGCTCTAACAGTGGCTCAGAAATTTTCTCGCTGACGTTGTGTTGCAGAAATCAACACTGAATACATGGGGCACTGGCTCAAACAATGATCATTGCCTTCACAAAAGAAACATGTGATCTTTCTCATTGGACATTCCCCAACAAAACGGTTTCCTTCACAACTGGAACAGTTGATATTGTGCTCATCGGCACTATGGCATGTGTCTCCACAACAAGTACATGCACAATCATATGACTTATTTGGTTGGCAGCACTTTAAATGATGACGGCTAGACCGGATGTAGGACATCGGAATAACAAGTTTCTCTTGATCACTCTTTCTTGATGTCGCATGTTGATGGCAAAAAACAGTGGTGAACTCTTCCCAAGTGATGGTCTGCTCGTCTTGATGGGCGGCGTGAAATTTTTTCCACCAATCTAATGCAACTCCTTTCAACTAATGAGTGGCATAGAGAACCTTCTCATTATCGCTGCATTGCATAACGCTTAGCTTTTCTTCTATGGTGCGAATCTAGGATTCCGTGATCCTTAAACCTGCTGATCCTTTAAAATGGGCGGCTTGGTCATTATGAACTTTGCCAACTTGAACCGAGGATGTGTTGTTGGTATGGCAACGAGTGGTGCATCATTGCAAACATTACTATTGTCCAACGGTTGCATATTTGCTTGCATTAGCGATTTCGGGTGACAGAAACTAATTCAGACTTTGATGGTTCACCATCGCATCGGAGATAATTGCTACTTAACGCTTGCTCGTACTAACACCGTGACTTCGTGACGATGGTTTGCTTGATTATTCTGATTCAATAAATTGATTAAGGTGACGGTGGTCTGATTCTGATGTGTTATCACATTGTTCAAGTTCTGCATCATCGTGTTCATGAACTGAGTCTGAGCTACCAAAAATTGTATCATGACCGGATATGCTACTCCTAGAACTGATAATCGCCTACTCGGATTGACAAGATCTGAGCTAGCACAGACTATCGCATGATTACTAACAAGGTTGGCTCCATTGGGGCTCTCCATCTCCAGACTGACCAAGGCTAATAGATGAGAGGGAAAAGCATGAGGTAAGGGAAGACAATCTACTAAGGGGAGCAGGTTTAACCCAAAGAACACCAAGCAACACACAAATGGCCGGAAAGCTATTAAGAAGCATAAAACTCACAGCCAACTACACACAGGAAAAAGAAGACAAAAAACTAATCACCTAGTCAATTAAACTCTAACTTAACTTGGTGACTTGGCCCAACACATGAGACGAACCAACGCTAATTTATCTTATATGGCTGGTCTGAAGAAAACATTGACTGGTCAAAATCTTTGTCAACATTGATCGCTATGATCCTTGCAAAGTAATCTTGGAGAAAGACAGGTGGCGCAACTTCTTCTTGGTCTTCAATTCTGCAATGGGTTGTCTTGAACACTTGGGAAGATGTTGATGCGCCATTGCAAGTTACATGGTCTTTGTTGAAAAAATTTGGGCATCCATCATGACATTTGGCACATATAACGACAAATTATAGAAGTTATGAGGAGAGAGAGTCCAATTTAATACTCAAATTGGTGAGGAAGAATAGGGTGTTCGCTCGGTTTTTTGGTTCGCAGAATACAGATATACGATATTGTTAGTTCAGAATACTTGTTTTTAAAAATACGGTTCGGTTTGGTAAATCCCAATTTTTTTCGGCATGATCGGTAAATACCATATTTACCAAAGTTGACGCTTAATTACTTAACGACGCTGTAACGTAGTGGCATCACTATGCAAGATGTATCGCGACATTTGCACTTGTGCACTATTGCTCACAGCGCAAAGAAGAAGTCAACATGCAACAACCAGCATTAAAGATTTAAAGTAGCAGCCAATACTACTATACTAGCATTCTAGCAATAGCAAAGCAAAAGCAGGAGTACAGATAGGCAAATAGGCAATAGCAAAGCAACCGAGTACTGCTGACTGCAGCCTGCAGCTTGCATAAGTCGGCCAAATAGGCAAATAGGACTTGTCAGATGCATGCACACACCCAAGGCCAAGACTCAGATGGCGGCGTTAGGCGGCAAAGACTAAGGCCAAGATTGAAGATGGTATAGCGCCCAGCAAGAAAGACCCAAGGCCCAGCAGCCAAGCACCTAGCGCTAGCACTCCAGCCGAGCTAGATCTACGCCTACGCCTATGCGGTAGAAAAAAATGCATTTTGGTTTTTTCCGGTTTTTTTGGTTTTCAGTCGGTTTTTACCGAAAAACCAAATTTTGAAAAACCGAACCGAATACCGAATACCGGTCAAACCGAGTTGAGTGGTACGGTTCGGTTTATTCGGCTCGATTTATTCGATTCGCTTTAAAAGTGAACAGCCCTAAGGAAGAATATAGATGATGAAGGAATAGAATGGAATAGTATAGAAGCTAGACAAGATGAGAATAGCACATCATTAAGATTTTCTATTTGTAAAATAAGTTTTGAAGTCCTATCTAAAACGGTGACTCAACTAAGGTCACAACCTACAATGATATGGCTCGATACCTCTGTCAGACCCAAAATGCACTCAACCTCTCAGGTATATCGTGACTAGTCCAGATCACGCTTAGTGCACACATCGGCAACATCGATGAAATATCATTCCATATGCAAAAATGACTAATAAATAGGCAAATAACAATAGTTATCAAAGTAACGACCTTAAAGCCAAAACTTACAATTAATGCATCAGAAAGCGAATATCTCAATTAAGCTGCAGCGGAA
Organism: Phyllostachys edulis; assembly: GCA_036346405.1. Classification (NCBI taxonomy): domain Eukaryota; kingdom Viridiplantae; phylum Streptophyta; class Magnoliopsida; order Poales; family Poaceae; genus Phyllostachys; species Phyllostachys edulis. The sequence goes on from JAYEVD010000242.1 coordinate 8,862, forward strand.
GGTAACGAAATACTTCAGTGAAGCCCATCCATATGCCCACAGGCAATCGACTGGGATAACGTGACCTAGTTCTCCATGATCCTTGAAGTAGACCTTGTTGACTGATGATTCCTCTACTTTATCTGAATGATTGTAGCAAGAATGAGTACTCCAAGTACTCAACAAGTTGTACCACATAATGCAATTATAGATGATGGTTTATTCCAAAGGAAATGACTTATGTGGTTATTTTGTAATAAAGCTGCATTTGCAATTAAATACAAATAATAGGTTCAAAGCGTAATTCAAAACAAATAAATAATAATAATTTAACAATTGTTTTCACAAAGGACACAAAGCCTAATCAATTTCTTTCACACAGCCGTATGACTTAAATTACACAGCTATCCCTTCCCAATTGTTTTATGAAAATCTATCCCCCGTGTAAAATCCTCGAGCATGTCTATGACCGCTGACGCGGCTATTCGAATAGATTGTTTAACACTCTGCAGAGGTTGTACACTTTACCCACAAGATGCAATCCACTGGATCAGAGTTGATCACAACAAAACCTTTCCGAAACTTCATCTCAACAATTGACATTCCCGATGTGTTTTACCGTCATACCAACCCAAACACAGTGCTTTAGAACGACACACACCGTTGGACCTGAAAGCAGCGAATCGTCCATCGATGTGACCTACAAAGTAGTCCACACCTCCACCCATCACTGAGCTCCTAACCTACAACCTGAGTAGTCAATGTCAAGATTCCATAACTTACTAAGTTAGGCCCGTCCCATCAGGCATGTGGTTGTACGATAAGGCTCAATTCAATGGTGCACAAAGTTAAGTCCTTAATTGACCAAGGCGAGACTTCCAATTTCTAACTATGCCACGAAGATTATCTTTCCCAATCACAAAACTCCACCATACCACACAGTTTTCACCACTCTCCTTAGTCCAAATCTTTTCCCACCCTATTGGTTAAGTGCAACACATGCCATCAACGAGTAATGACACACATCATAGAATTTTACACAAAGTTCCATAATCACTTAGTCAAGTTTATAATTGCAACTCAAATGATATGAATGACTCGTTGCATAGCTAAGCAAACTATTCGTATCTAACCAACCCACGTTGGTGCTATAATAATACCAACTATTAATCAACCAAGCTGTAGGATCGTAATGGCAATCAGAGAGGGGTGAATCATTGACATCCAAATTCACTCTTCAACTTGTGCACTTGAAACTCGAACCTTATAAGACAGTCGATCAACAAATCAAGAGACAAAGTTGAACAAGTTTGAACTTTATTTCTCAAATTTGATTTGTGTCTACAAAGCGCCATCAAGCACCCTCAAAGCCTCCAATCAAAAGATCTCTCTAGCTAGAACACCGTAACTCAAAACAAAGATGAAAAACTACTATCCCGGCTCTATCTACAAAGCGCACGTGTTAGCTCCTAACCCTCCTCTCTTTATATCCTAGAGTCCTATCTGTGTTTCACACGACATCAAGGTTCAAGAAAGCGCTAGGCGCTAGGCGAGCGGTGGCCTGGGGCCTAGCGCCTAGGCAGACTAGGCGGTGACTAGGCGTGCTCAAAGGCTCGGCTTGGCTACTGCAAGCAGATAAGCCCACAACAAGAATAATTTGATGAATTGAGCAGCATCGTGCATCAAATTGAGCAAGATAGAAGGAAAATTACCTGAAAAAGCAAGACATGTGCAATTTGATATAGTCATGTATATTATCTCCCATCCAAGGCTCCAAGAGCTTGATGTAAACATATATGTATTGTAATCAAATAATGATGTAAACCCGCATATTTAATCAATGATGAGTTATTTTGCTATTGTGTTGTGTACTTGTGTGAAAGAATGAATGAATGGTTGATGAATCATGAATGAATGATAGTATAAAACATATGCACCACACATCTCAAAGACTTGACATTGAAAATAATCAAAATATCATAAGTTCATAACATGACAAAGCTAACTCCACATAGCAAGCAAAATACTAATATAGTTTTTGATGAATCGCTAAGATGACTCAATCATCAATCATAAGTTAGTGTCTTCGCCTTCCTCCTCATAATTCCTAGTAACAACCACTTCCTCTTGGTCTGACTCAACTCAATGTCGCCCTCCCCTCATTGACATCCTTCGAACCGGACGAGAAATCATCTTCATAGAGGTCTCTCACTCTTGTGCTCCTACGAGGTTGCATGGTTTCACTAGCCTCGATGCTTCATCAATGGCCTCAACCTCTTGATCATCATCACCACCTTCAATTATCCATCCTTGAGCTTGTGTAGCATCCGGCTAGAATGACATCGATGTTCTTCATATTTTTTTCTCTTTTCGCTCAACAATGTTGCATTGAATTGAACATAGACTAGATTGTTGAGACGCTTTCACATCTAGCCTATTTATTCTCTTTGAATGTATCTACAAATTGCAAAGTGGAGTGTAGTAGTTACATAGTTGACATATTGAGAATGAGATAATTTATACTTTATAGTTGATAGTTGAGACTTACCATATCAAAAGTGCTCCAATTTCTTTCACATCCAGATGAACTTGAGGTCAAGGAGAGGATTCTTATGGCCATTCTTTGCAAAGTAGGAACTTGATATTCAAAAGTGGACCACCATGTTGCTAGCCATTAGGAAAAATAGAAGAAAATTAGTACAAGATAAATGGTTAAATAAGAATGCACCGAGTTGAAATCATGATTCTGAGCATAAGTTTACCGATTAAAATTGTTTTTTGATATCCAAGTTTGGCAAGAGGTTTCGAAAGACCCTTCTTGATCTTTAAACTTGTGCCATCCTCATTAAGCACTTGAGCTTGCATTTCATCATGACCATGATAAAATGTTTCAACACATTCAAATAATGCATCCATAAGATTTGTATCTTGCAAGATGGTTTTATCGTTGTAACTATAATGTGGATTCGTAGATACGCGTCAAGTGCAATGAAGAATCAAGCCTCCCTGCCATCTTTATATCAATTGCATCCATGATCAATTTGTAGTTGTTGTCCAAATTGTTCAAGACCTCTTTAATTTGCTTCTTTGCTTGTAGTATTTCTCCATAAACAAATGCTAAAGATGGACCATCCCCATCTACCATGCGAAGAACTTTCACCAATGGTTCAAAAACCTTCAATCAATACAATATACAAGGTTATGAAATAGCAAATAAGGCAAGAATCACATAATAAACATCACATATTCACAAGGATATAATGATTGGCTATACCTTTAAACAAGTAGACACACCATTCCGTAAGGCACTACTCATTAGTGTACTAGTTGCCGCCTTGCCTTTTTGTGTTTTAGTTTGAATGTTATCCTCCCATTCCAACTAAGCGCCATCGACCTTAGTGCGCCCTTCTTCTCAATCAAACTTTGCAAAGTAAAAAAAGCCGATGCAAATCTAGTCACCCCCGGCCTTATTATATCTCTTCTCTTTGTGTATTTCCTCATTAAGGCCAATGTCCTATGATGTGCATAAACAAATATGGTGAATGCCTTTGCTTGATCGATTGTCTTCTTATACTTTGGCATATTCTTGACAATGGCTTCTAGCATCAAGTTAATGGTGTGAGTTGCACATGAGCTCCAAAAGATATTTGGTCTCTTCTCCTTCAATAATGACTTTGCTCCCATGTTGTTGGAAGCATTGTCCGTGACTACTTGCACAATATTTGTTGGACCTAGTTGTTCAATGCAAGTATCTATGTACTCGAATATGTACTCACTTGTGTGTGCATGATCCGACGCCTCCTTTGATTGTATGAAGCTTGTCCCCAATTTGCAATGCACACACACATTCATGATGCTCCTCCTCTTTGATCGGTCCAAGCATCGGTCATGATGGAGCACCCGGTCAAAGCTCTCTCTTCTTTATGTGTCTTCAACAAATCCTTTGTTCTTTCCACTTCCTCCTTCAACAACTTCTCCTGACAATCATATGGAGAAGGACCTACAAACCCCGTCCAAAGCGACCAATAGCCTCACACATTTGTTTGAACTCGCCATTGTTGATGGCATTGAAAGGGACATCTAAACATAAAAACATACAATACAATATGAGGCTAACAATCAACAGCTCAACGAAAAGGATATCAAGCATGAGAGAATGAGAGTTGCAAAATATACCATGAGCATAAAGCCATCTCACAACATATTGTTTCACCTTATGATTTCTTTCTTTCCAAAGTGCATCTTTAATATTTTGTTGTCGGGTTGTCAAAGCAATGGAAGTATCAATAGGGCAGGCAAACTTATCCATTGGCCCTAATGTACGAGGTGCCGAGCCTCCAACAACTTCAAGATCTTCATCTTCATTAGGGTCATCTTGTTTTTCAATTGTCACTTCATTTCCAAGCTCTTGCTCTTTGCTTTGCTTTTGCCTTCTTCAATGCTTGTGCATCCTCTATAGACTTCCTACATTTCGTTTGTTCTTCTTGTGTGGACTTTGGACATCTAGCAATGTTCCCCTAATATGACCAATATGTTGTTTGAGCCTATACACCCTCCGTGAATTACCTTTTGACACAAGTTTACACTTCACTCTATCCAAGTTGTTTGGATCATCTAAATACCCAAATTCCCATCCTATATCTTCGAATTCCTCTTAAGGACGCTTGAACTTGTTGGCGTTGTCGCACCTCCTAAGCAACGGATGACATCTTGACAAAATGACAAATTAACAATAAGTCATAACATGCATCTATATTTGCAAATCATCAATCATAAACATCAATGTAATAAATTTCACTATGAGGAATGTTACATAATTAGATACCAACTCGGTTCTCGATTAGTGATTACTAGTTTACTACCCAAGAATTAGATACCAAAGATTTACACTCTGCATCGACACTAGTTTACTACCTGTAAGAAGGACTCTTCAATATTGCTCTTTCATGCATATACAATAATACAATATTGCCACGACTTAAATAATTAGCAGATCAACATCACACTCTACATAAAGACACACATTCATGCACATGCACACAAAGACACATAATAGGTAAGAAGGACTCTTCAATTCTTCATGCATATGCTAAAATGGTTGTGTAATTTCACAAAGACACGCATACAAAGACACACTACTTTCATGCATTGTGAACTTGACAATTCAAAACCTTGTGCGCTCCTTTTGATTTGGTTCCCGGTCTAAATCGGTTTCCTTCAATGTACCGCAAAGAAACAAAATGATATGATACAGACACACTTAGTACTTTTCAGCTTAAATATATTATTTAACCGAAAGAATTATTGAGCCGCATTAAATACTACCAGTGAACTTTAATTTAATTTGGTCTTTAATTATCATACTTAGAGACACAGAGCTACTACTATTTTATTTAATTATATGCAACAGATATATGATCTCGCAAGCCTAAAGTGAAGATGCGCTTAGAAGACTCAAGGAATACATATATCATTTCTTATATTCGAGCTCACCATGAAGGAGCAATCGGATTCATCTTGTGCACTGAACAATCGAGTCGAGGACGACTCATTTTTCAAGTGGGAAGGATGATGAGGACATCCCGATTGGACCTATTACATGAGTACGAGCTAAAAAGATTAATCAACAGGGACGCTAAAAGAAGATAATGCATGAGTTGAAAGGAAATAAAGGAGTGCATTGGCCAGGAAGGATTAATACATGTTGTCAGCCGTGATCTTGTTTTTATGTTGGCTTAGAGTTCAATGCATGTGTTACGTGAGATGCTTTGACTAAAAAGATGCATGAATGCATGGTGCTGTTCATGCACATAAAGGAAGAAAGAGAATGCATGGTGGTCAAGATAAATAAAGAAAGAGAGGAATTAGCCAGCGTGATGGACAGAGAAGGCGGAATCAATTTAAAGTAATTACTTGTATGTTTACATCGTGATAGACAGAGAAGGCCGAACGCGTGTACTCGGCTGGAAGTCTGGTTGGCCTGCGTGCTTTAATTACTTGGGCCGAATCGGTCATGTAATTCTTATTTAGTAAGTTGAGTCAGTTGCGTATTCGATGGCCGAAGCCAGAACGTAGCCGGCCCTAGGTTTGGCCGTGTATGAGAGTTAAATAACCCGATCACCACTACATGTGAAACCACCACAAATATGAATCTATTATTTTAAGAGAGAGCTATATGCTTATTCTTCCTAGGGTTTGACACATAGTGTAACCTAGAGGAATTGGGCGTTTCAACCCCATTGTTCTTGTGATTCCTTGTGTTTTGCAGAGATTTACACGCCTACTTTGGTGGTCAAGTAGACGGGATCACAAGCGTGTGGTTGGCTAATTCTTTTGTCACAAAGTTGTGTTTTTTGACATGGTTGGCGCCATCGGTTCGTCAAAGTTGCACAGATCCACGCTTATCATCGATCCCACGTCGTGAAGATCAGGCATGCTCCTCCGCATCACAAAATGGTTGTGTAATTTAATAACTGCATAATAGAATATTTTTCAAGTACAAAATAAATCTGCATTTGTGAAAAGTTGAGATTCTAAAGCCAACTCACGCTCCTTCAAAATGGATGCTTGTATAATCCTTCAGAATCCTCCCAATGAAGTTGTTATTGTCCAAGTACCGCCACAAACCATTGTAACATAAGAATATCGTAACCAAATGAAAGATAAAGACTCACAATGATCATTCACTATATAAAATTTTATACAATTTAAGCAAAGAAGGCTCACAAATAGGTCAATCTCTAATATGAACTAGCTTTGGTGATATCGATCCAATCACCTATTATTGGACAAGTGCTCGCAGAGCATATAAGATAATCGATGATCTTTTTTATTAAAAAATGGAGTTTATGGTGACAGTGTCTTAATACAAAGATTAACTTCAACTTCGAGAAAACTTACAAAATCTCAAGGTTTGTCAAATTTGTAACTGATCCGGCAAAGACGCCGCTTAATTCATTATTGTTAAGGTATCAGAGAACACAATTTTGCCACCAGAAGACAATACCGCCATTCAGAGAAAAGGAATGAATCGCCGCTTCTAAAATTTCGCACAGATTTCTCAAGGAGGAAGCCATTCCCAATGCCAATGAAATCCCTGAGAGTGCCAATCAAGTGGTTGTTACCAACATCACTGCAAAAGGGGAATTTATCATTCACGACAAGTCATACAACTGCCATTTTTTGACATGATAATATATGACAAGCATGGCAATGCAGTGTGAACTTCATACATTCAGCAATCACCAATCAGCAATCCTTTGAGGCTTGGAGAGAAGAACCTGTCATCAAGAAGCATGAAGAACATGGTTAGACAATCAGCAATCAGCAGGGAAGGGGTAGAGCAGGAAGACTAAGGGGGAGCTGTGGTGGGTGCTAGGGCGAGCTGGAAGAGAGGGGAGGGTGGAGCAGAGAAGGGAAGGGGGCATCAGAGGAGGGGAGGGCGGCGGCACGGGAGAACCGAGAAGAGAGAGAGAGAGGGAAGGCAAGGGCGGAGGGGGAGCAGAGAGCCAGCGAGTGGAGCATCGCATGGGATGGCGGCGACGCGGGAGGGGGGACTAGAGAGGAGCAAGAGCAGCGAGGGGAGGTCGGTGGCGGAGGAGAAGAGGGAAGAGGCGTACGGCGTACCTCGATTCGATGGTCGATTCGGGGCGGCGCGAGCTCGATTCAAGCAATGAGCTCGATTGGTGGCGGCGAGCTCGATTCGGGCGGCGGAAGCTCCAATCAGCGAGGCGAGATGGCTGAATCGGCGAGCTCGACTGGAGGCGGGAGGCCGAACCCTAGTGGCCAGAACGAGGTCGAGGCATCGGCGCTGTTGGTTCTATGCTCGCCTCGGCGCCCGCCTTTGCCGCCGCCTAGAGCCGCCGAGCTCATGGAGGACCGCCTCGGCCAATTGCCCCGACTAGCGCTACCGAAGAAAACGCCATGAGAAGAGCGACTAGCACTTAGTCGGCGCCTAATGGCCGACTGGACCCGACTTTTAGAACCTTGCACGACATGCACACGGATTCTATCTCTTCCGAGAACAAGGGACACGAAACCCTTCCAAACATGGGTTTTCAATATCTCTAAGACTCCTGTCAGATATAGAACACCTTCCATATCTCTAAAAAAACTTCCATACACCTCACACGTCGTAAGCCTTCAGGACTGCTCCTCCAAAAGCTTAACCGTGCAACAGCAACACTTTTGATCTCCACGTGCTCCCGCATGAGCCCAACCACCTCGTGACATCCACGACCTCCTAGGCCTTAGATTTCCCTATCCTAGTCCGGGTCCTCCTCGTCACCGATCATGATCGTCTCTATGCTCAACCTGCACATGCAAAGATCAAAGAAAATATATCTGGCACAAGTTCTCCAACTTGACCAACATTAGTTCACACACGCATAAACCACTCTCAATAAACATTTCTCAGATCAACCTTGAAGCAATGACCACTTCAAACAATATCCATGAAATATATATAAAGCTCAGACATCCTAGGAGGTCCGTGAAGACCTCATTAGAGATCCTGGAAAACCTCTTTGGAGGTCCTTTGAAAAAACCTCAGGGAGGTCCGTGAAGACCTCCTGGGAGGTCCTGAAGACCTCCTTAAAATATCCTTAAAGACCTTCTGGGAGGTCCTAAAGATGTCCTCAAAGACCTCCTCAAAGATCTCCTCAAAGACCTCCTATGAGGTCCTGAAGACCTCCTCAAAGACCTCCGTAAAGACCTCTTGGGAGGTTGTGGACGATCCTGATAGATCCACGTTGATGCACTAGGGAGGTCCTAGATGGTCCTGATAGATCCACATTGATGCGCTGGGGAGGTCCTGGATGGTCCTGATAGATCCACATTGATGCGCTGGGGAGGTCCTGGACGGTCGAGATTAAGTCCACGTGGTTGCTCCTGAGTGGACCTTGAAGACCTCCTGTGGACCTAGAGGGTGGTCTTTGTAAAATGGAAAGGCATGACCCAAATGGGTGGTCTTTGCAAAACGACCAAAAAGGTGGTCTTTGAAAAACAGTAGGTCAAAAACATGTGTTCTTTGCAAAACTGCAGGTTGAAAATGGGTGGTCTTTGCAAAACTGCAGGTCGCGAGAACTGGGAAAGACGCGGCGAAGAAAAACCATCCGATAGATCGGTGGTCCAAAATGATGTGACGTTCGCACCATCTGAGTTTTTATCTCAATCGAGCCATTAAAACTCGATCGGACAAACTCAAAATCGACAGACGTTCGACCATCCGAACGGCACAACTCAATCGCACCATTGAAGAAAGATCTGACGATCCAAACCGACAGACGTCGGACCGCCTAAAAGGTACAACTTCATCGGACCGTTAAAATAGATCGGACAATTCACACAAGGAAGGTGTAAACTCGAGCAGATTACTAAGACTTCAAATAACCCTCAACAAAAGCACAAATGATACCAACGCAAACCAAAAGCCAATATAATCAACAAAGAAACACTTCACCAAGCACCAAGGTCAATGTATTCATCAAGAACATCACGACCAAGACCTCCTGCCTAACACAAGCTAAGGTGACAAAAGATCATGATATTACAATATGCAAGTGGGTATAATAAAATAGTGTATAACTAGTCCCAAAACACTTAAATAAATAATTAAAGTAAATGCAATAGTTGAATCAAAGTAATTTTAGATAATTGGGTTCAACATAGTCAAAGGTACAACTTGCCTTGCTATAACAATGATGATCTTATTTTATCTTCGATCTTCTACTTGCTTGACCTTCATTCCTACTTGACGATTCCGGACTTTGACATCTAACGAGAGAGAAAGCGCAAAACAAAAAAATTCAAAAATACTAATCAAATAAACTCCAAATTGAAATTGAATGGTACTGAAAGGTATATATTGAATTTAGAAATTTGAATAGGCTCAATCGGAGTTCTGGACGGAGGAGAATCTAATCCTTAAGATTGAAATTCACATGAAATAACAAAATCGTAATTTAGAATTTAGGGAATTGTTTTTCTAAAGGAAAAACAATTTACTGGGTCATGCTGACATCAACAGGGGATTTTCGACTGAAAAGAACATAAAGGAAATTGAACTAACATGTGGGACCCATAGAATATTCCACAATTATTTTATTTTTAAAATTCTTGAAAATGGCTAAGTGTATGACAGGTGGGACCTACTAGTATTTATGAATTTCTAGAATTAAAAGAATTCCAGAAAGATACAGAGGGAGTGACATGTGGGCCATTGGTCCATAGACCATGTCCACAGAGTGGGCTCGGGTTCACGGTGGATTGGGTCCACGACGCTGCTCGACAATGTGGGTCCACACGTTAGTCACTAGGGCCTCGTGGACCACGCTCACGGGGTTCAGTTTAGGTATGGTTGGCGCCTTAGGTGGCGTGATGCTTGCATAGCATGCACGTGGTGGTGACGAGGAGGCCACCTAGACAGAGAGGTCATTTGGCAGATGACGTGGTGCTCGCAATGTGCACAGAGGTGTAGTTAAGACGGCCTTGTCACTACATTGTCGGGACCCAAAATTACACTTCGGGACCCTCTCGTGTTTAATGCACTAGTCCAGATCACGCTTAGTGCACAAAGTGTCAACAAAGGTGGATATCGATCCACAAGCTTAATAATAGCATAAACGATAATTTGATTAATAATAATAGTTTGACCTTACGGCCGAGTTTACATTTATTTGCCACGCAGGCTAACAGAGAAATAAAGCAATGAAACAAAAGCGTAGTGGCATCCCATCGATTCACCACAGCAACCAATCGATCAAGACTCGCAATCAGCACCTTCGATAAACTCGCCCTCAAATGTCAGTGAAGACTCCTCCTCTTCGCTTGATTCATTAAAACAAGCGTGAGTACACACCGCACTCAGAAGCCACACCATAGAAATGCAATATATACATGTTGGCATTTTACAAGGAAAGGCATACTGTGGTTCTTTTGCGTAAACGTAATGTTTGCAATTGAATACTATTAATAGATTGAAAACCAAGAAACAAATAGATAACAATTGATTTCACAAAGACACACACATTTCTAACAAAGTTATTCACATAGCTAGATGATTTAATCACATAGCTCCCTTCCCACACGCTTTTATGAAGATCTACCCCTAGTGTGAAATCCCGAGCATTGTCCATGATCATGACGCTGCTATTCAATAGATTAAATTACACTCATGAGTTTGTACACTTTACCCACAAGATATAATTAGTGTAGCTAGCACTAATCATAACAAAGCATTTCAAATTCATCTTACTATGCTAGGCCCGTCCCATAACAGCATGTGGTCATACAGATGGGCTCATTCAATGGCGCACATGGTGAGGTCCTTAATTGACCAAGGCAAGACTACCATATGCTACTATGCCACATGATTAATTCCCATGCACACAAACTCACACAATTCACACATCCACCATATCACACAAGATCCACCCCTTGCCTCACCCAAATCCTTTTTACCACCCTATTGATTTAAGAGCAACACATGCCACAAAGACACATAGTACACACAGATTATTACAAGATTGCATATTCACTTAGTCGATTAATAATTGCAACACACATGAATAAGTGATTCGTGGCATGGCTAAGCAATCTACTCGTACTAACCAACCCACGTTGGTGCTACAATATTTACCAACTAAATATCAACTAGGGTGACAAAGGATCAAGGCATAACAAGAACACAAGGAAGGCATAATAATTTGAATTAACTATTACACCCAAAAGCATTTAAATAAATACTTGAATTAAGATGCAGAATTTGAATTAAAATACTTTTATCAAACTCGGGAAGCAAAATGGTCAAGGGTATAGCTTGCCTTGGAACAGTTTAGGTGCCGGTCCCGGTCTTGAAAGCTCTTCTTCTTCAACTCTTCCAACAAATACGAAGTCTACTCGCAAACGAAGCACAAAACAAAATAAATAAATAACAGAGGCAAAACAACTCTAAAAAATAAATAAAAATCTCCATTAGGTAGATCTTGATTTTAGACTTAATTTAAAAATTTGAATGGGCCGATTTGGAGTTAGGATGCAAAAGTTATGAGGTTTGGAAGTTTGAATCTAAAGAAAACCCTAGAAATTGAATTATACGAATTTCCTAATTATTTCTTAAAAAATCCCGGATTATTGCGCAATGTCAAGGCGCCAAGGAATTTCTCGAAAAGATAAATAAAGAAATTCGACGCAGGGACCCACATCGTCCGACATGGCTCACGCATGACCAAGTCCACCGAGCCTTTTGATCTGAAGTCTGGCCGAGGTGGCGACCACTGTGGCGCCGACGCTGGCGCTTACGTGGTTGCCACGATGCGCCACGGAGGCGTAAACACCGAGGTGGAGGGTGACGTGTACGGCGGCGAGGGCGGCGGCGCACTGGAGCCAATGGCACGGCGAACGGCGGCGAGTGGTACGGGAGGGTAGCTGGCGTTATTGCGAACCTCAGGGTGCAGCTCCGGGTGGTCAAGGACAACTATGGCGACCAGCGGCGAGGTAGAAGCGGTGGCGAAGCTTCGGGCTCGACGGCGACGGCGCTAGGGCGGTGTTCGCCAAACGGCGGTGTCCTCTGGGTTCCTGTTCGCGCGATGTCGACGGTGTAGGCGTTGAGGCTCCAAACCGCCGGGCTCGCCTAATTGCTCGTCAAAGTAGGCGGGCGAGATTGAATCTCCGAGCTCTAGTGGCGGCTAGGGCGCAGCAGCAGGAGGCGGTTAGGTTCGGTGAGGGCGCCGAGGGTCGGCCTCCCTTAAATATGGCGACGCGGAGAGTCCAAAGCGCCGACGCCCAAAATGGCATGGGCGCAACAACCTCCGCGATGAAATAGAGACGAAGAACAAGAACGGGGGGGCCCGCTTGTCAAGGTCGGGGCTCGGGCGAAGCGAGAGGAAAAAGGGCGCGAGGTGCGCGAGCGCGGCGAGGATCTCGATCACAATTCAGACGGACGGCCACAAACAATGTGACGTTCGGACCGCCCAATCGCCATCAAGACGGACGCCCATTTGCGATCCAACGGCTGCCATTGACCGGAGAAGAAAACACGCGGGAGGGAGAGAGAGAGGCTGACGAATCTACGAGTGGTCCTAACGCATCGTCAGCTTGACCTCCTGCCGCCAACTACCGGACGTTGTGGTACCGTCCTCATAGTGTCCTGCTCAGCAGACCCCCGAGCCACAATGTGTCCACCACGACACCCAGCAACTCCCCTGCCAGACTAGGCAGGTAGCTTGGCATGGCAGCAGGCGTTCTCGCCGTACCAGTTCCCTACAAGAGGTAATGCAATAAACATAGTGTGTATTATTGTACGCATTATCGCAACTAACCAAACTTGCATCTCATACTGCAGGTCCACTAACGTCTTAGTGGATACCTCACACGTCTCAATGAATCCCTCCCACGATGATACCCATGCCAAGTACTTGCCGTAATCACTTCTGGTTTTGCCATGATTGAAAAGTTTCAAATACATTGAGTGTTTAACACTTTACTACTTTTGCAAACCAAGTATGCATCAGTCGGCGCCCCGGGTATGCGCATCCCCGTGGCAAGGTGACATGGAGGACTACCTCATCGACGACCCAGGTGTACACCCCGACGTGCTTGATGCAACCCACGCATGTGCATCCATACGCCACACCTGCTCCTGTTGCTCCACTTGGAGATAGGGTCGTCCGAGCACCCGAGCAGAGAAGCCCTTTGGGACCTAGACGGCGACTAGTAGGGGCCCGGTGGCCCAAGCGGGGCCGGCGATAGGGACAGGGAGGAAGAGGGGGAGGGAGATAGACAGGTAGATCATTAGTACCATGTGGTATGTATTTTATTTCGCACCTTAGTATCGATCAGATGATGGGATTGTTGTACTACTATATGCTTTAAAATTACACGTGTTACAATGTTTCTTGTGGTGCTTGGGTCCCTCAATCAGCACTGCGACGATGGGGCATGTAACATAATTCTCAGTCCTACGTCCTTTGGCTAGCTCCACGAAAGAGGGGCATGCTACTCAATTCTAGCTCCTCCCCCCACCCCCCCTAGTCAACATCGCGACATGAATCTCACTATTACTACTAGACATCCTCCCGTACTCAGTGAGAATTGGCAACAACATGCCGCCTCTGTTTCACGCAGAATAGACAACACTCTGACCTGCGCGTTTTAGACCGAAGTGACAACACTCTATCATCTGCTTTTCAAACCAAAAAAGACTAGACCTTAGTGCCAGCACGATGTATATCTGTCAAGTCTGTCGCTCACGTCCGAGAGGGCCTATAAATTGTGCCTCCAGCTTTTCAGGCCAAAGTGACTATATCATGCCACCTTTTAAGTCTGAGTTGACACTCACTAGCTTTTCCCTGTGAATTGACAACTTGTTGAGCTATCCTGTACCCAAAGATTCCTTCTGGCGAATGCGAGCGACTTCCATTCTCCAAAATTTATTCCCTCAATGCTACACCCTGGCCGCCTATAAAATCAGGGCATACTTCACTTTGCACGAGCTAGTTTGGAAAATAGGGAGAGGGGAGGAAGAAGAGAGGTACAGGAAAAAGGAGGTACAGGAGGTCGCTTCGCCCGATTTAGGGATGTTGGACTATGGGGAGATGCACCGAAAGTGGAAATGGGGTGCCAAGAAGGCACGAACATACTCTGATAGTTCTTGCAAGGATTCTCTTGTACCACCAGAATTTCCACACCCATAGTGCGACTGCGATAACCCAGCATGGATAATTCAATCTACACATTCTAGTACCACCGCACGAGCTTACTACATGTGTGGGGATTGCCGCGTAAGTGAATGTCATACATCGATATTTCACATTGCATGTTGTATTTTAAATATCGCTGACTTTATCATGCGTGGTAGCCGTCGGAGTGTTGCTACTTCTTCCAATGGATCGACGGCTCGGAGAAATACGACAAGGCATTTATTCAACAAAAATACATGTTGAACTACGTAGTTGCATCTAGGGCATTTACCTGTTGGAAACCTTACTCAACCAGGAACAGTGAAGGGGAAAGGCACCGATGGTCCCTAATGCCCTTGTTGCACCGAAGAATATTCTAGATGAGGACATGCCTGAAAAAAAACCCTTTGGGACGAGTACTATGAGGCCCACACGAAGGTACGCGCCCACAAAGGGGAGTAGGACGTATGTCTGCAAGCCTAACTTGATTTCCATCCGTCAAGTATTTTCCTTTACAAAAGGCATGTTTGTATCGTAGTTGTAGTTCGGGTCGAAGGTTCGTGCATGCAACCATTTATACCGTAGGAATAGCCAGGTAAACGTATGCACCTACCCAAACTCTACGTGCCATGTAATTCAAACCTTCGTGGTCAAGTGTTATGTCGAGCTTGCAATCTCATCTTCGTTGCTCCATTCTCGTCTCACTCAAACCGAATCTTACAAAATATTTTGCCAAATTTTGGGTTATTTGTGTAAAAACTTAAAAGAGTGAACATCCACGTAAAACGATTAAAACATAATTTATTTACAAACAATTGTAGTCAACAAACTCTAGCTTTTTTACCACTAACAATTATTCACAAACAACCCTTCCAACCATTTAATTTTGTAAAATTAAAGCTAAATTTATTTTAATTATTTGTTAAAAATAAAAACAATTGCCTACTATCGTTGGATGAGAACGCAATTGGACTCAATCACCGTCCTAATCTGCGACTGGCCTCAGTCGCGATCTAACCTAGCGATCGTGCTCAACATGCACCTCAATCGCTACCTACTTTGCGACTAAAACACATGGCCTTAGTCATGTTTCCATTGCACGACTGCACAACTGAGCCTCGCACATCAGCTAATTGCTGGGTCATCAAGCGATTGGGTGCAATCGCGCAGTGGCCTAGTGATTGAGCTACTTTTGTAAAAAAATTAAAACGTGATTTATTTTTGTAATTTTTTTAATAAATGGTTTATTTAGGGAAAAAATCGTGCAACAGGATCCCGGAATATTAGGCACGCCACATAAACAACATTAAAAGTCAGCTTTGACCAACTATTGAGTTTTATAACAAGCATCAAGCCGTACACATTTCATAATGAAAGGAGTAACAAAACTGGATTAGGTCATAAGCTTAAACCGCTCATAATTCACAATATCACATTGGTCCTGGCAATCACAATCATTCATATTATAGTTCAGTTCCAATTCTGTTGGTTTCTTTCTACCAGCGTTAGAAGTACATAAAGAGGCAAGACCGCAAGAGGGTGTCAAAACAAAACACGTTTCCTGGGAGCTGTGCAGTTGCTCAAAAATTGGGGTATACCACCAAAAGAAAAGCTCAGCTTTTGTACAGGCCGTTCCATGGCTGTGTTATTCTTCCTCTGAACAATATAAACTGAATCCATGTGACACTGTTAATCAAACTACATAACTTACTGTAATGAACTCAGAAGAGAAGTTAACACAGAATAATACACTACTGCTTATGATCACTATCATCCCACTGTCCACCCTCGTTCTGCAATCACCTCACGAACACGTGTAGCTACCTCAATAGCATCACTTAGGGGAGGGTAGCTCCAGCTATTTGAAATCTACAAGCAAAAAGAGAAGTGATGAGCTATGCAAGTACATCTTTGATTCCTTGTGAACCTCGAGGAAATCTACAAAAGTTAATTACTTGGAAAATTCTCAGCTATCACATGTAGCTACTTCAATAGCATAAATTATTTTGTTGATTTTCATCCTTCTATCAGTATATATCTACTAAAATCTTCTGTAAGGTGCGACAAGCTGTAGAATTA
This sequence comes from Phyllostachys edulis, assembly GCA_036346405.1. NCBI lineage: Eukaryota > Viridiplantae > Streptophyta > Magnoliopsida > Poales > Poaceae > Phyllostachys > Phyllostachys edulis. Next base: position 25,598 of record JAYEVD010000242.1, read on the forward strand.
AAATCATATAGTACCAATGTGCCATAGAACTTGCACTTGCCATCTATTAGAGTTCATGCACCACATCAAGATAGTTCTAAATTTCTAATGTATTTTGATTTCAGCCTTGTCAAAAAAAAATTTGCAGCCACAACTATAGTAATCTCCACCTGAAATCTAATTGATGGCAAGACCAAACATCAAGCATCTCTGCTATTGTAATTGTGTAAATGAATTTGCAATGCAGTAGATTCTATTAAAGAAGTGCAACAGAAACCAAAAAAGGAAAATAATTTAGGAGTTAGGGTCAAAATTAACAAAATCAGAGTGCTCAGAAAACCAAGATGGACAGAAATTAAGTTCAAGGAAAAGGTTCAGGATTTTGTTTAAAAAAATCAATGATTCGTACTATAACCTTGTTTGAAAGAAAAGAGTATACCTAAACAGGGTATGCTTAAATTATAAAGTAGGCATGCGAAACAAATTATCATCAACAGGATTGACAGACTTACATCTTCCAATCCAGTGAAAGGGCGGACAACCCCTCGCTCCTGTAGAGTCTTGTGAAAAGCTGAAAACTTCCATTTACAATGCTCGGCACCGATAACATAAACAGGCTTCCTGTAACAGATGTGATTGGAAGCTAGTCCCGCAACTCATAAAAAAGGTTGGCACTTGCCAGAAGTCATGCAAATAGAAAAACAGCTTACCCTGTGCTACACGCCTCACTTAGCATACTTATCGAGTCTGCTGTTACGACAAAAGCATCAGCCCATGCAAGATGCCCCAGGTGTGGGTTAGGTTCTGTACAAATAAAATTAGCTCATCACAAGTTGAACAACTTGCATAAACAATATAAAGATTGAATAACTTGGTACTATCTTTCAGAATCTACCTTCCCCATCCCAAATATAGATCTTAGGATGTCCAGCAAACTCTTTAAATATAATATCAGAGACCTATCAGCAGACAATTAAATTTAACTGTCAAGTTTACTAAGTTATATTAAACAATAAACAGATTACCAGATGTTCTACCTTTCGTGGTGTTCTCCTAGAGAATGAAATTCTGACACTCTCGCAGCTGTCTAGCACATTATACAGCGAAGTGATGAGCTGCCTGGCAAGGTCTACACCATATTTACAGTTCCCTGAACATTGACAAATAACACATTAGATCGTCTTGGATCTGTGTATGAAATCAATCACTGAGCACATATAGAAACTGCCATCAAAGAACCAGAAGAGAAAAAAATGCATGATTAAAGGCCAGCAGGTATTTTGTATTTTTGTTACCTCTCCACAAGTTAGAAAAGTCAAAAATCCTCCAAGATAGTTTATAGTACTTTTGACAAGGTGTAAAGAAAAAAGAAAACAGATCATGGCGGTGAAATGGTTTGCTAATTGCCAGGTTCGCTATACCCCCACATATTACATACTGTATTCATCGACCCTGAGTTGATTCGCGGCACGGATTTACAATGGAATTGGGAGAAAAAGTGGTGTACCACGACCCTATATTGTATTCCTGGCAACTATGGATTTGCACAAACATTTAAAGAACAATATCAAAGGTGTCATTCTCATATTAATCTACTATGCTGGCAAGCTGTAAGCATAAAATATAACTTGTTATCCAATTGAATCATGCAATACATGTATCAATGCAGCTAGCTGAACTTCATGGATCTCATGTTTATATTTTGTGAAATCAAATCCTGGATAACACGGTAAAATGGTATATCAGAATCAACAAGCGAATATTACATTAATCCTGGAGCCCAAAAAAAAACTTTGGGGGGGGCAAAAATGTGGATTCTTTTTCCATGAGAACTTCACTCTTTTGCTTCGATGATGGTTTCTTAGTACAGTAGCATTGCCAAGAACCTAATTTTCCCTTGCTACAATTAATCAGATATCAAATCTCCCTTAGATCATCAGACTAAACAGCAAGCACATCAAATGTGAACTCCTCAAAATGAACAAAAGTCCTCTAGTTACTATAGAAAATAATGAATTTACTCACTATATGCATTCAACTAGCCATGCCCAACGGTATATCACATAGACAAAAATAAGTACAATTATCTCAACACAAGAAGGTAAATCACCATCATCATATCAAGATATCCTTGCTTTGTGTGTGTGTGTGTGTGTGTGTGTGTGTGTGTGTGTGTGTGTGTGTGTGAGAGAGAGAGAGAGAGAGCTACTTGTGGGTCCCCCAATGTTGACAATTAGCAATGGCTTAGGCAAAGGAGCAAGTTCATCATGCCAGGCTATAGCAGCAAGACGTAGCGCAGCAGAATCAGCTTGGTGTAGTGCACCAACAGTAAGTACCTGAACTTTCAAATTCCAGAATCAGTATGGTATAACAGTGCAGTGATTTTCCATTTAAGAGTAATGAGAAAGAAGCATACCACATTCCTCCCAGGCGGTTCTCATGGAGTAATCCATCTCCGGAACAGGCGTGGAACTTCTTGTTGTCCACTGGCAGTTAAAGCATAGTAATCATGACGAGGAGTCACCACCAAATCAAACCTATCAAGGCGAGACCTGGGGTGCTGTATCTGAAATCCAAAGAACAACATTATTGGAATTAAATTAAGATTTGTATGACAAGCAGTTGGTTTATTTCGCTGTTCTACCTTATTAACAAATAACAACGAAACCCAGCAGACTAGGTTTGAATAATACCTGAATGACAAACACATTATCTGAAGCTAAGTGCCTTATCGAGCTTGAATATGATATGGTATCCCAGCCACAAGCAACAACTAATGTTGGGCCTTCCCTGAAAGAAGAGTAAATTGTCATGATGCCAAGTTCACAGCTTAGCGTAATTTTAGGAAACAATGAGGGATACTCTGATTCTGATAACATTGGAAAACCTGATAATGTGACCAACAAACACCACGGATGTTTAGGCAAAAGGTAATTGGATTCTCTACAGAGCATGTGGGGCTTGCCACTGCCCAACACAAGGCTGAACCCAACAGCCGCAGAAAACATAAAAGGTATCCTACACAGAAATATTCAACTAGCTACTCTTTATTGGTGTTGGTGACAATAAAAATCACTATAGTACTAGACAAATGAATGTTATTTCAAATCATCTTAAGAACAGCACTACAGCAGTTCCTCTTAGTTCTCTTGTTCCAACGTTTCCTCCTTGAACCACATTGCAAACAATCATTGGACTGGACAGTGTGTATAAGGTGTGGGCATTGTGCAATATGACATTATACCAATTATCACAGCATGTAAGCAGCTCCAAAGGCTGATGATGTTGAAAGTGAAATTGATACGCCAAAAAGACATCACAACACAATAAATTAGGTGATTTTACTGGAATTCCTACGGGCTGTAACTTCTAATTAGCCATGGTAATAACTCTATACCAGTAGCCAAAATCCACGGACTAGGCTTATCATTTCAGTGATTCAAGACCATGGAAATGGGGAAAAGAAGGCAAAAAAATGATATTCCATACATTTAAACAAGGAGCCAAGTGATAACAAAGCAATGGATCTTTACTTGTCGAAGGTATCACGAGCTGTGGCCACGATCTTCTTGGTATCCGCCTCCAGAACAGAAGACAACCCAACGGATCCGCCATTCGGGACACGGTACGGCTTCCTCCCTGAACAACCGGTGCAAACCTCGTGTTGCGAAAGAACTGCCTGAGCACTTGGTCAATTAGCTTATGCACGGAAATGGGGAGGAAGTGCAGCCACTCGTTGATCCCTCCCTTGGCCTCGTGACGCGCTGCAAGCCAAGCCCGGAACAAAATCAACAAAAAAAAATTACTATTTTGCAAACACCTGACGCCTGACACAGGCAATCGAAACAGATTCTTCATATCCTATCACATCGTGACGCGGCTGTGAAAGAATAGAAATGCGACGAAATGGTTGGTACTGGGTAGTAGTAGAAGAGAACTGACGTAGAGGGTGAGGTGTTCGGCGAGGCCGAGGGCGCGGACGAGGCCGAGGCACTGGTTCTCGGCGCCGGAGGAGCCGTTGCCGACGACGACGGCGCGGCGGACGACGTTGGCGCTGCCGCCGGCGAAGATCTCCGGCGTCTCCATGCCGCCGCCGGGGGGCTCGGGCAGGCGGATCGGTCTCATCGGCCTAGGGTTTGCGGCCAATCCCGACGCTTAGGTGAGGATCCCCAGTTCGATTGGGATGGAATTGGATTGCAGGAGGGTGGAGGCTGGAGGGTTCGATGCGGGACAGCGGGAGGGAGGTCGGGGTTTGGTGTCGAATCGGCCGGCGCGGTTACGTATTCTCGTGGGGTTCTCCAGTTCCAGACTCTCAGACTCAGTTTCTTCGTACTGATTGATAATTTGATATACACGAAGGCACTGCTACGCAAGTGTTTAACAAGTCCCATATTCTGATACTCCCAGCTCGAAATTAAACTCACAAAAACTCGTTAATCTCTATTTATTACCTAGCAAACTGAGCTTCGACATGCTATATCACATTTGATCAGGTTAAGCTATGCATTAGCTATATTTAAATCGGTTACTCTTGTCGAAGTTTGATCACAGTACGAGAGATAAAAGGAAAGGACTTTTTTTTATCAGGGAAGTGCGGCTATCCTCGTAAATAATGCTTTGTGGTGTTACTACTATCGAATCGTTGGATCTAAATAGAATCCCAGTTTAAATTTGATTGAAAGGTGCGGTAATACTAAACAATCTAATTTGTATATCAAACCCACAGGAGACAGAGTCACTAAACAATCTAATTTGTATGGTGAAATTTCTTTTTCTGCAAGGAAAAGATAAATTTGTTGATTGCCCGTAGAAGCTACATGCTACATGTAGTCAACGCAGTGCTCGTGTTGTGCTAACTACTGTAATGCTACATGTAGTTTGTACAATGAAACCAAGACAGTGCTGATAATCTTTCGTGTTGTGCCATCTCATGCGCTACACAATTTTTGCATCCTCTTATCTTGGGAAACTCCCCCTACCATACGCACAAATAGTGGTGGCCAGATGGGCGCCCAGCACAAGCACGATACGGCTCGGTTCATCTTGGCACAGTCTATTGTGGTCCGACTAATAGATTGGTCATGTCATGCCGGTCCACGTGTCGTGAAGGCTGGCCAGACCAGTCCGACGGTCTGTCATGCTGTGCCGAGCCGGCTCGAGCCCACTTAGACGATGGGCCGATTGCGGCCCACCTAGCCTGTTAGGCTCGAAAGATCAAAAAAAATCAGAAAATGTGTAGAATTCAGAAATAGATATGAAAATTACAAAAAAAATGAGATAAACATATTGAAAATGTAATAAAGAGCTTTACTAATGTTTAAATGGCTAATAAGTATGGGTAACATGGGATATGCTAACTTATGCTTATGCAGTTGAAATCCACTGTATCGTTGTACAGATAGGCGGATAGTTCCCTACTCCTTGGGTGAGAAGGTGTCGTTGTAGAAGAAGAAGACCTAGATCTAGAGGAAGAGCCACCGAAGATTTTTTTTGCCCTACATATTTGTCTTGCTACTTGGGGTGGGGGCTACTAGAGGTCGTCGTAGACAGATTCCCTGTAACTTATTTTCATACCTTTGGTAAATCTCGTGTAATCGAGAACGAATTTCTACAAAATAGTTAGAATAGTTTAGCCATGTAGCATCACTAAGAAGATCAAGAACATTAGTAAATGCTTCAATTTTACCTCTGTGGTCTAAAATAAATGCAAATGCATATAGGAAAGAGATTTCTCTCTAATATTTAAGGTATTTACTTTTCATAGCAACAATAGTGTCGCGTAAAACTGAGTCATTTTCATACATTTTCAATTGAGTAGCAATTTGTAAAATACTGTTGGACCGAAAAAGCGACTAGAGGGGGGGTGAATAGAGCACTATCTATTTTTGCTTTGATCCGATTCAAACATGATATTGACTCCAATAGCTATGAGAACTATGAAGATCAATATATCTAAGCATAGCGGAAAGCTTGTACTTAATCCCTTCAAATCCCCAAAAGAAACGACCAAAAACACAAAAATCACCTTTATGAACAATACGATGAACAAGCATTATCGAACCGGATGAACCGTGGCGGTCAGATCGCAGATCCGGTCGAACCGGATGAACAAAGGTCGGTCGTTCAAGATGAACAAGAAAATCAAAGCGAATGAACAAGAAACAACTCTAAAAACGAAAACAAAAATCGACGAACTTTTGATCCTTGGCCAAACTCCACCAAATTTGAAACACATCTTCCTAATGATGTCGAACCTATTCCAAGTAACGATCGAGAAGATCCACGTCAAAGTTTTGATCTTTTGCATTTTACCGAAGGAGGGTTCAAAACCGAGCAAAAACGTAAAACTTGATCCAAAACTTGCTCGTGGGTGGATGATGATCAAGATGACCTTAGATGGGTTCCCACATATCCCAGCAAGCAAGATCAAGAAGAAAAACCAAGCAAAACTCACGGATCAAAGAAAGACCTCAAATCACCAAATAGAGAGAAAGAAAGCAAATGAACTCATCTTTGAGAGAACTTTCTTTGGATTGATTTGATATGGTATTGGTTTACGTACCACTCCATCAAGGAGGACAAAGACTCAATACATGAGCACTAAATCAAATCCAACTCTCTAGAACCCTAACCTTCACTAATCCTCTCCCTAAGCAAACTAGGGTTTCAAACACAATGAAAGGGTTGAGGTGGTCGTCCAAAGACACCCCTATTTATAGTGGAGGCTTAGACCTTCTAGAAGAGTAACCCTAATGGGCTCCGCTAAGGCCCAAAACAAACGGGTCACACACGCACGCATCTCAAAGCGCCGTCTTCACTTTTCTTGACCTAATCCACTTCACCTTGCGCCATCTTTTTGCCGCTGGTTGGCATTAGGTCACCAAGGCGATTTGGTGAAATTACCAAAATACCCCTTCTCGATCTTTTGCAAAGACCAAGTCCCATCTTCGTGAAGCACCTCCATGCTTCGCCACGTAGGTTGATCCAATGCTCTCTTCATGTCGGCAAGTTCTCCCATCCGCCCCACCGAAACCACCATAGCACTTGCACCGACTTCGCCGCTTGATCGAACTCCGTCGCACCGAATCGCCTGTTTCGGTCACCTTTTGTCCGTTTTGCGCCATGCTTGACTCCATTGACCTCACCCGCATCCTCGATCGTTCGACGCCGCTCTCCAAGCTTAGTCCCGATCATCTCGCCGCTGACCGTCATTGACCTCCAAGCAACCCGCACATCAATAGACAAAGAAATCGAGTCCGGAACAAGTTCTTCACAACTTGACCCACGTTAGTCAAAACATGCATCATGCAACACATATGCCATGAAACCCATGAACTTGACCTAACCCAAAAGCAATTCTCCAATTGAAATGACAATCGAATAAAATCGGTATTACCGCCATGTTATGGTCGGATTATCGCATTGCGGTAGTATCAAGACTCCATAATCGCGGTTGTACCGCTACCTGAGAGAAAACCAAAACTTCTCAAATTACACTCGCTCGAAAACCATACCGCACACATGCGGTCATTTCGATGATGCAGACTACGCAAGAACCAAGGCACTAAGATTATCAAGATCGCGGTCGTATCACTGGCTTACACGCTTAAGCATTTAACCGATTGTCTTGACACTTGTCAAAACGCTGTTTCGACAAACCGAGAACGACATTGCCAATTGTAACATCATCCTAAGATCTCGTGCATATCCCCATGATATCCACAATCTCCCCTTGATGAACACATTGGCAATTTCCCATAAATGCAAATTTTGAGGTTTGAAAAGGTAAAAACTCGACAGCCAGCTCAAAGGCACAACTTGATCCAAATGCAAGAAAAGCAAGGAAATGACCAAGTTGGCTCCGAATAGTATCAAGAAGTGAGATACGCAAAAGAAAGCGAGAAAGCTTCATTTTCCGTAAACGAGTCAAAATCTCACTTAAGGTCCATATGAAAGAATAATTGTTCGATATGACCTTTGATCATTGTGAGGATCAAGAATTGCAATTCAAGTTCGAAGTAGCAATAAAATCATAAGAATGCAAATAAGAAACTCCCTCACTATGATCCTCGAATTTCAAATTTCTCCAAGTAGCTCCCTTTTTCAAAACTCCCTTTTTCAAACAACTTCTCCCTTTAACACAAAATTTTGAAATATCTTCTCCCCTTTGACAATGGAGTCATCAAGGAATCACGCCTTCCTCTCGCCAGAGATGACAAATGCGTAATGAGGAAAAAGCATAAGATGGAGCATGCATGAAATGCAATGGAGTGGCTTCAATTTTTTTTGTATTTTTCAATTTTTGAATACAAGAAGCTTTGGAGATTACCCAAAAGAACAAGCTAGCATTTCTAAAGTTGCACAAACAACATATCAAGCCCAAGGTGCTAGCAAGATCATGATAAGACATATATAACAAAGCTAAAGCTAGAAGGCTCAATATAAAGCAATGAATTTTAGCATTTTAAGCAAAGCTTCAAATCTAGCAAGTTCGTCAACAGGGATCCTAAAATGATAGTGGCCATGTCAAAATGTCAAAGTTAGATCAAAACGCTAACAAAGACCACATTAAGAGACAAACAAGTCCCGAAATGAATCATTTTGCTCATTTTTCTCAAACCCCATTTTTCAACAGTTTTTCATTTGCAATGAATATTGAAGTTGACTAATGGTCTAACTTAGTGACAAGATCCCGGACTAGGAGCCATCCACAAACTCATCCTAAGCTTCACCAAAAGTTGATTAAAGGTATATCTTAGTGAAGAAGATCCCGGACTAGGAGCCATCCACAAACTCTTCCTAAGCTTCTACTAGGCGACAAATCTTGAGGTTCATGTCAGCCAGACAAGCAAATCCCCATGAGATCGTTCGATCATCAAACTATCTCCAAGTTCATGTCTTTGACATGCGTCTCGTAAGAATAGTTTGGCACAATTTAAGCATGAGACAATCTTGAAGTTTGATTTTTCATTTTTCACAAGAGCGCTTTTAGATTCTCAAGCACAAGAAACTCAAGTAATGATCAAAGCTAGATTCAAGAGCTAACAAAGCAATTTTGACAAGGCCAATGTCACAAAAGGAGCACTAATTAAGAATCGCTAAACAATTCATAAATTGCTAATTTCTTAGTTCAAGTTGTTTTTCAAGTTCTTGCTCATACAAAGAAAGACTTAGCTACACATGTGAAAGCATGATAATTCTAGCAAGTCAAAGAACTAGACATGGCATTGAGCAAGAATTGAAACACTAAAGCTCCAAAGGGTAATAAGCAAAGCTTCATCAATTTTAAAAGATAAGTTTAAAAGCTTATATTACAATGCATCTTTTGGATTTTTCATATGAATGCAATATGATACAATGAGATGCAAGAAAAGCTCAAAAAGCCTAAAAGATCAACAAGTTCAAAAAGAAAATCAAGAAAAGATCAAATGAACAAGGAAAGATCGAAAAGATCCAACTCCCCTCAAACCAACCCATAGGGATAAATTACCCTAACTCACTCCTCAAGGTGGCAAACCTTGTTGGGTCTAAAGGCTTGGTGAGGATATCGCTAATCGAGCCTCTGACTCCACAAAATGCAAAGACAATATCACCTTTCTCAACGTGATCTCTAAGGAAGTGATATCGAATGTCTATGTGCTTGGTCCTAGAATGTTGCAATCGGGTTTTTAGCAATGTTAATAGCGTAAGTGTTGTCACGTAAAAGAGGAACACTAGCAAAAGTTAACCCAAAATCCTTAAGAGTGGAGACCATCCACAAAATCGACTACAAAGAACTAGCAAAGAGCTACATATTCATTTCAAAGAAGGATTGTGCAATGTAAGACCGCTTCCTAGAAGACCAAGAAACAAGAGAAGTGCCTAAGAAATGACATGTGCCGATGTGCTCTTTCTATCTAGCCTACACCCAAAAATCGAATCAAAACCCCGAATGGACAACGAAGAAGAACAAGAATACCAAATGCCATATCAAGGGTAGAGTGTAAATACCGAAAATGCGCTTAACGGCTTGGCGATGTGAAGTCCTCCGTGACGCTCAAACCTCGCAGAGGCAGCCGCACAAGTGGATGTCCGGTCTTGAGGCCGTCAGTGATGTAGGAGCCGATCATGTCTGCGGTACTCGCGTTGATCCACGGCTTCTCCTCCTCATCTCGATCCAAAATAATCGATGTCGCCATGGAGTGGCGATCGGCTTGCAATCACCCATCTCAAAACGCTTGAGCAAATCCTTGGTGTACCGCTTGATGGATGAAGATCCCTTCCTTGCATTGCTTGATTTGTAGCCCCGTAAAGTAATTGAGTTCTCCCATCATGCTCATCTCAAATTCCTCGACATGGTCTCGTAAAAACGGAAACAAGAGCATTAGAGGAACCACCAAAGATAATATCATCAACATAAATCAACAAGCAGAAGTCATTGCCATGCCTAAGAATGAAAAGAGTCTTATCAACTTTCCCATTTTAAAATCATTCTTAAGCAAGAAGGTCTTAAGCCTATCATACCATGCTCTAGGGCTTGCTTAAGACCATACAAGATTTTGGATAACTTGTAAACACGATCGTGGTGCTTGGGATCCTCAAAGCCAAGGGGTTGCCTAACATACACTTCCTCCTCTATAAAACCATTCAGAAAGGCACTCTTAACATCCATTTGATGCAACCTAAAACCTTTAGATGCAAAGAATGCAAGCAAGATGCTAATGGCTTCTAATCTAGCAACAGGAGCGAAGGTCTCATCAAAATCTAACCCTCAACTCGCTAAAACCCCGAGCTACCAATCTAGCCTTGTTTCTAACCACGTAACCATCCTCATTTTGTTTATTTTGAACACCCAACGGGTTCCTATAACATTATGACCACTAGGAGGATCTACAAGGTTCCAAACTTTATTTCTTTCAAAATTCTCTAACTCCTCATGCATGGCATTGACCCAACTAGCATCAGATAAAGCATGTGATATATCTTTGGGTTCAAAAGAAGCTACAAATGCGAGGAGAGAAAAGACTCGGATCATGATATCTGGAAAGAGTGACTCGCTCATGGAGATTACCAATCATCTGATCCGGAGGGTGTTGCTTCTGAATGTGCAAAGGAGCGCCTGGGGGAGATAGCATCTCCTCAACCTCCGCAGGTACTGCTGATGAAGAAGTCGCAGCAGGAGCCTCAATTGGAGGTGAAGCAACAGAAAGGTGTTCTCGAGCTTGGGCATCTTGCACAGAACATCAAGAACAAAGTGAAGGAGCAAAATCAAGTTCATCCTCATCTTCTTCAACAAAAATGCTCTCTCACACCAGTAAGTCACCAAACATCGGATCTAGCTCTGTGGCTAGTCTCATCAAAAGTGACATTGCATGTCTCCTAACAATGTTAGTTTCAACATTAAAACCCGAAAACCTCGAATGAGCAGATAACCCGTAAATAAACCATCACAAGTCCTTGATTCAAATTTATCTAGGTTCCCTGCCTTGAGAATAAAACACTTCGATCCAAAGACTCGAAAGTGAGAAAGCAGAGGGTTTTCTACCAAAACGAAGCTCATATGAAGTCTTGCCCAAAGACGGTCTCAAAAAGACACGGTTTGAAATATGGCAAGTCAGAGCAATAGCTTCGCCCAAAATCTCCTCGGTGTGCTATACTCATCTAGCATTGTCCTAGCCATCTCGACTAGAGTCTGTTTCTTCCTTTCCACAACGCCATTTTGTTGAGGGACGTGTGGAGAAGAGAACTGATGCTCAATATCGCGCCAAAGACAAAAGAGGCAAAAGAAGCGTTTTGAACTCCGTGCCATTGTCATCGGATCGCTCTCAAGGAACCGTGAAGTTCGAAGCCAAACGAAGAACAAGGTCATGAAAATGATCAAAAGCCTCATCCTTCAAGCAAGAAAGAACACCCAAGAGTATCTCGAAAAATCATCGACTATGACAAGAATGTACCAATTGCCACCGATCGATCGAACCCTAGCAGACCAACAAGATCCATATGAAGCAACCTGTCCGGTCCGTCACCATAACCATAGTCAATGACGGTGTGAGGCGGCAACTTGCTTGCCATGCCTACTGTATGACATACAAAGATCCTTGACAGTTTTGAGTTTAGGCAAACCTCTCATGAGATCAAGGCCGCTAACTCGTGTCGATGATCAAAACCAATGTGCCCCAAACGCGCAAGCAAAGCCGATATCGAAGAAGAAGCAATTACACTTAAGGGATCCAAAGAAGAGACTCGTAAAAATCAGCCCAAAAATTCTACCAACTCTAGAAATCCCAAAACGAGCTCACCAAAAGAATCAAGCACACGATGTGCATTCTTCTTAAAACGAGTCTCATAGCCATCATCGAGAAGTCAGGAGACGTAAAGGAGATTGTACCTTAGCTTAGACACAAGCGCGACGTCCTTGAGAATGAACTTGTCGCTCACCCTAATCATTCCAGCCTTCAATGCGCCCATGTGTATCATCTCCAAAGGTGATGAAGTCATCACCTGCTGATCGCGTGAAGGAGGTGAACCATCTTGAGTCTCCGGTCATGTGGCGTGAACACCCGAGTCGATTTAACCATGTGTTCTTCCCCCTTCCGCCAATCTCAAAAATCAAGGAACAAAAGAGCGATGTGTCTCAACATCAAGTTAGTTAAAAGCGACTTGGGAATCCAAGATCGAGACACTCATCTCATGAAAGTAGTATGCAAAGCAGATGTGCTATCCTTGACATTATTCGCAGTTCTATTATGAGCAATGGTAACACGAACATGAGATGCATCTTGTCTAGGAACATGGTGATGAGCATGTGTAACAAATCCTAGACCGGAGTTCTTCTTTTGTACGTGACCATGTCTCATAAAAGCTCTAGGTTGATTAAATGACATTCTAGCAATATTTTTCTTAGCGTTCTTCAACCTACGCCAACAGAACTCAACCAAATGTCCACTCTTCTTGCAATAGGTGCAATGGTATTTTGTACCACTGGGAGAAGCACCTTTTGCCTCAAAAGAAGGTTGGACAAACCCTGCAGATTTAAAGACAGTTTTTGCAGGTTGGGTTTTAAATTCAACTAAGCCATTTTCCAAGACCTGAATGACATTAGGCTTGGACATGTTCTGAGCAGAGTTGTATCCTAAACCTTGCTTCTTAAAAGGAGTTTTAGATTTATCTAGAATCATGTTTAACTGTTTTTCACCATTAGAGAATCTTTCTAAAGTATCCTTGAGATATGCATTCTCTTTTCCAATATTAGCACATGATTCACAAGTCTTGCCTTTAATGGCTCTAGCATGTTTCTCCTTAAGATGAGCAACTTCAAGCTTATAGGCAGCACAAGAGGCACAAGATGTAGAATCAATTGTGTCCTTAAGCTTGGCAAATTTAGCTCTAACTGCTTCTAGAATATCCTTAACTTCATGTTCGCGTTCTAAGCAGAAAGAGCAAAAGCTAGATTTCACATTACCAGAAGCATCCAACTTGCTAGACTCTAAGCATTTTTCACATGGAGCAGATTTAACATCAATTAGCTCAGTTCTAGCATTTTCAAGTTGATGCAAAGCAATATCATGAGCAGATTGCAGTTTAGACAGTTCGGAGTGCAAAGCATGGCAGGATGAACATTCATCAACATCTAGACTCTTAGCATTCACAATCTCTAATGTCAAATTCTCGACTTGTGATTCTAGATCCTTGTTCCTAGCCATGGTGAACTTTAAAGCCTTATCTTGGCTAAGCAATTGCTCATACATGTTATCACATCTAGCAGAAAGGACATCATAGGATGGAAGTATCTCATCGTTGTCATCGGCGTCGATGGAGTCGGCCATGAAGCACATGCCGGTGAAGTCCTTGGCCTTCCCTTCTTGTCTTGAGGAATCTCCTCTTCCTTGTCCTCCTCGCCTTGAGTCCACATCGCTCATGGATTGATCTCCAAAGCGGCAAGGACTCGGTGAGCGACCTTCATGAGCTTGGCAAAGATCATACTTGGCTTGCCCCTTTAGGCTTCTTCCAGCAAGCTTCTCATTCTTATGGTTGCCCTTACCTTTCACTTGGGGGTTGTCTTGATGTGATATAGCTCTCCACACTCATAGCATGTCACAGGCCACCTCTCTTTCTGTTTTTGACATTGTTATATGCCTGTGTGACTTTCTTGGCTAAAAGAGCTAAATCAGCCTCAGAAGACTCTCAAACTCTTCTTTTTGAATAGCAAATAAACACGCAAGAGAAAAACCGTAAGAAGACTCAAGAACCATCAGGAGTCCCTTTGAGAGGATCAGCCACCAAAGCCATGTTATCCTTCTTAGGATTACCGCCTCTCTTGATCTCATGAGTTTTTAGCTTGCTATAAAGCAGCTCCAAAGTGAGATTAGAGAGATCGACATTCTCCTCTATGGCAGTTGCCTTCATCTCCCACTCCTTGGTGTTGATTGCAGCCAAGAGGTGGGTGGCATTCTCAGATTGAGAGTACTCAATGTCAACAGCTTTCATCTGATTGATCACCTTGTTAAAACGAGTAAAGACGTCATCGATGCTCTCACCAGGACGCATCTCGAATTTGTTGTACTCTCGCTTGTAGACATTCTGACGCACTTGCTTGATCTGGGACGATCCCTCATGGTAAGTTTCGAGGGTGTGCCAAATCTCATGTGCGGTCGCAAGATTGCAAATCCTATCGTACTCTTGCCTACCAAGCCCAGCATATAGAAGGTTCTTTGCCTTGTTGTTGTTAGCCAAGAGGGTCTGCCTGGCTTCAGAGCAACTTCGGCAAAACGAAGGGCTCGAACAACCTCCCATATAGCTTGTCCTTCGCTCTCAAGGAAAACTCGCATGCGATTCTTCCAATAGGCATAGTCGAGCCCATCAAAGACATACGGCTTGGTCGAGTACTTATCCATCGCCAGTTCAAAGGACCTGCTAAGATCAAGATTGAACTAACCGCTCGATACCACTTGTTGGACCGAAAAAGCGACTAGAGGGGGTGAATAGGAGCACTATCTATTTTTTGCTTTGATCCGATTCAAACATGATATTGACTCCAATAGCTATGAGAACTATGAAGATCAATATATCTAAGCATAGCGGAAAGCTTGTACTTAATCCCTTCAAATCCCCAAAAGAAACTAATTAAAACACAAAAATCAGCCTTATGAACAAATACCGATGAACAAGATTTGATCGAACCGATGAACCGTGGCGGTCAGATCGCAGTCCGGTCGAACCGGATGAACAAAGGTTTCGGTCGTTCAAGATGAACAAAGAAAATCAAAGTAATGAACAAGAAATGTACTGAAAAACGAAAAACAAAATCGACGAACTTTTGATCCGCCAAACTCCACCAAATTTGAAACACATCTTCCTAATGATGTCAGAACCTATTCCAAGTAACGATCGAGAAGATCCACGCCAAAGTTTTGATCTTTTGTATTTTACCAAGGAGGGTTCAAACCGAGCAAAAACGTAAAACTTGATCCAAAACTTGCTCGTGGGTGGATGATGATCAAGATGACCTTAGATGGGTTCCCACATATCCCAGCAAGCAAGATCAAGAAGAAAAACCAAGCAAAAACTCACGGATCAAAGAAAGACCTCAAATCACCAAATAGAGAGAAAGAAAGCAAATGAACTCATCTTTGAGAGAACATTCTTGGATTGATTTGATATGGTATTGGTTTACACCACTCCATCAAGGAGGACAAAGACTCAATACATGAGCACGAAATCAAATCCAACTCTCTAGAACCCTAACCTCCACTAATCCTCTCCCTAAGCAAACTAGGGTTTCAAACACAATGAAAGGGTTGAGGTGGTCGCCCAAAGACACCCCTATTTATAGTGGAGGCTTAGACCTTCTAGAAGAGTAACCCTAATGGGCTCCGTTAAGGCCCAAAACAAACGGGTCACACACGACGCATCTCAAAGCGCCGTTTTCACTTTTCTTGACCTAATCCACTTCACCTTGCGCCATCTTTGCGCCGCTGGTTGGCATTAGGTCACCAAGGCGATTTGGTGAAATTACCAAAATACCCTTCTCGATCTTTTGCAAAGACCAAGTCCCATCTTCGTGAAGCACCTCCATGCTTCGCCACGTAGGTTGATCCAGCTCTCTTCATGTCGGCAAGTTCTCCCATCCGGCCCCACCGAAACCACCATGGCACTTGCACCGACCCGCCGCCGCTTGATCGAACCGTCGCGACCGAATCGCCTGTCGGTCACCTTTGTCCGTTTTGCGCCATGCTTGACTCCATTGACCTCACCCGCATCCCCGATCGTTCGACGCGACTCTCCAAGCTTAGTCTCGATCATCTCGCGCTGACCGCCATTGACCTCCAAGCAACCTCCGCACATCAATAGACAAAGAAATCGAGTCCGGAACAAGTTCTTCACAACTTGACCCACGTTAGTCAAAACATGCATCATGCAACACATATGCCATGAAACCCATGAACTTGACCTAACCCAAAAGCAATTCTCCAATTGAAATGATAATCGAATAAAATCGGTATTACCGCCATGTTATGGCAGATTATCAGATCATGTAGTAATCAAGACCATAATCCGCGTTGTACCGCTACCCAGAGAAAACCAAAACTTCTCAAATTACACTCGCTCGAAAAACCATACCGCACACATACGGTCATTCAGCGATGCAGATTACCAAGCAACCAAGGCACTAAGATTATCAAGATCATGGTCGTATCATCACGACTACACGCCAGACGACCGATTGTCCCGACACTTGTCAAAAACGTTGTTTCGACAAACCGAGAACGACATTGCCAATTGTAACATCATCCTAAGATCTCAGGCATATCCCCATGATATCCACAAATACTATGCATAATAATAGGAGATGTTGGATAATAGACAGCGGACAAAGCAACAGTGGTCTCATAAAAAATTTCTAAAAACTGTAGTACCTTCTCACCAACGAACCAATGTTGCTCAGTTAGTAGTATCAAACCGTCAATGCTCTGATAGTGTGTTTAAATAAAAACATAAAAAAAATGCTCTTATATGGTAAAAGACTCTTAAGCATCAAGTAAGTAGAGTTACATCTTACCGTCATGCCCAAACCGAACTTTCTTGGATGTACACCCATCGCCCTACAGAAGTTCTTATATGTTGTTATTCTTACGTTAGAATTATTCGAGAAAGATATCGCACCATGAAAAGCTTTAATATACGGATTCAACATCTTCAAACCACATTTGATTATAAGGTTAATAATATGACAAGCGCATCGCTAATATAGCAAGAAAGAATTGGTGTATGTACTCAACACTGGAGTAAGAATATCCATGGCCCTAAAGTTCGAAGCGGCATTGTCTAAAGTAATTGAGAATATTTTGTCTGTAAGACCAAAGTCTTCCACGACTTTGATAATACAGTCCGCAATATTCTCACTCGCTTGTGCTACATCAATGAATTTCGCATCTATAATTCTTTTTCTATTACCCAATCGTCATTAACATAATGAGCAACTACACTAAGATACTCCTCCCTAGCTCGACCACTCCATATGTCCGAGGTCGTACACCGAAATGTGCACGCATTTAAATAGTTCCTTTATTTTATTATGCATGCTCATTGTAGTATTTTATTAGATCATCGGTTGTTGTCTCTGTCTAGAAACGACATAAAATCTAGGATTATGCGTAATCCTAATGTAATTTTGGAAAGCAATAGACTCCCCAAAACATAACAGTAAATCCTCAGAAGCAATTAAATGACAGAGAAATTGACGGGCTATCTCAGGATTGTAGTCCCAAACCACGCATCGCACTCGTCGGGTTGTACTCGCAATTGCGTCTGCATTTCATCACCAATCCTTGCTTAGCCTTACATCTTTTAGCATGTCTAAACAAGTGCCCCGATCCAACTCAGAGACCGTGTAGACAATTTACAGACAAATTTTGCAAATAGCATATGGTACCGATTTCCTATGTGTCCGGCTTGGTTGTCCTTTCAAATTATACCACACTCTCGATGTAGACGGTCACGACCTCTTTGCACCGGTGGTCACCGACGAAGATGCTGCCGTGGAGCCTGGTGACTGAACTCCGTCTTGCCCTTCCAATTAGTTTGAGGCAGCCGCAACTGCCTCTATGGATGCAATTTCCTTTGGTGAAAGTCCATAATCACTAAGAGCAAAGTTGTCAGAATCGCCCATAACTAAAAAATGCAAAATCTAAACTAACACTATTATTACTTTCATCTTAGCATAAAAAATACTAACAATAAAAAGTATGAAAAAATAGAATTGTACATCTTTTATTTGACTTATCACAAAAAATGAATTTTTTAAAATTTGGCTAAGTTTTTTGAATTTTGCCAAATTATCTCACAACTAATTTGAATTTGCTCAACAGAATTTGAAAGAGAGATTGAGAAATGGATGGGTGCTAAATGAGGGGGTATGGTGGCTATTTGTAGAAAAAAATCAGGTTTGTTTGAATTTTTTTCTCTATTTTTAAAGGGTTAAACGGTCAAAATGGTAAAAAAAGGGGGGGGGGCAAAAAAGGCCCAACAGGCATATTCTAGTCGGGTCGTGTCATGCGAGGCATGGCCCATGAGCCCGTTGTGGCCCACTGCCTGCCTACCCGACTACCCATGCCCCCCTTTCCTCCCCCCACGTAGGGTCTCCGCCCGCATAAAAGTGTAGTATGTCTGACGCCTAAGCGCTGCACGCCTGTCGCCGCACGCCTCCACGCCAAGATCGCCCTTCCCGCCTCCTCCCCACGCCAATGCCGCCCCCTCCTCCACCACCACCACCTCCTCTCCTCCTCCTCCTCCTCTCGACTCCCTCCTTCCTAAGCCAGCCTCGCCACCTTCTCCTCCCTCCACGCCGGCGCTGCCCCCTTCTGGCCTCCTCCCTCCGTGCCAATGCCACCCCCTCCTCCTCCACCTCCTTTCCTCCTCGTCCTCGTCCTCCCGGCCCCGGCCCTCCTTCGCCTGCCTTCTCCTCCCTCCATGTTGGCACCGCCTCCCCCTGGCTCCCTCCCTCCTCGCCGCTTGCCGCTCCTCCTCCTCCCTTTCTGGCTCCCCATACTGACCGCTGGCGACTGGCTGGGTTCGGCCTCAAGACGCTGGCCAAATGGGTCATGCCGAGCTCATGCTGTGCCGAGCCGGCCCACCGTGCCAAGGTAGCGGTCCAAGCATGGCATGGCCCTTCGTGCTGTGCCGGCAAGACCCATGAACAGCAGGGCCGAGCCAACAAGTTGTCACGTTTGGGCCGCCGCTAGCACGGCCCATCTAGCCACCTCTACGCAAAAATCTCAAACGAACCAGAGGTCTCAACTTCAGCTTCTAGAAACATCGAGGCATAACTTGCCATCGTTAGTCAACGCTATTGTCTCCTTCGTCCCATGTAGGGGTGTCCATCGAATTTGAATTATCCGTTTTATTCAGCATCCGAATTCGGTTGATAGCGAATATGGTTTTGATTTTTTTACATCTGATTAAAATTTTCTCCCCTATTCAGATTCATATTCGCATTCACATTAAAAAATGGATACTTAATATGGTATGGACTTTTGCCATCTGTAATGTTATTTTATCCACACTATTTGTATTTGTATTCAATTCGATAAAACAATATACATATTTTATTATGTATGGCTAATTAGTTGATGAGTATTTTTTTATTTAATATGAATTCATGTTTTAGGTGAAATATATAAACAAGGATAAAGTATTATATTGCAATTACGTAGTTACAAGGATATCCGAATCCAATCAATTGAGTATGTATTCAGATTTGTTAAAACATTCGATTCAGATTCGACAATATTCGAATTTATATTCGTATTTGTTAAAAAAAATATGAATACGAATACAAAAAGACCATTATTCGATTCGTATTCGATCCATTGACACCCTAGTCCCATGGTTAACACGAACTCAATTCAATAGAGGAGATAATTGAACCAAGGCCGAATGACAAGAATACAGGATGGCTATCAAATCTAGCTCTTAAAAAACTATGAAAAGTCACGTCAGAAACAAAATTTCACCGTATCCCTCTTGGCTAGGAAAAAATGGCATGTTTGATTTGTTATCAACGTGAACCAAATTAAATTTTGATAACATCAATGAAAATTGTCTATCGTTTGATTTACTATCAATATTTAGTAATGTCAACAAAAAATTGGTAACACCAACGAAATCGAAAGTCACACATGAACAATCCGAGGGTGATGAACTCTCCCACCAAAAATTTGGCTTAGCCGCAATCAAAACAATGTTTATTATGCATAATTTTACCTTTGCCTAAGTTTTGACTATGCCAAATTTTGACTTAGTTCATTGGATCATAAACCCAACAAGTCAAAAATGTGGGAAAAAGCCGACATGCCACGCTAGACGGTGCCATGATACATTTTTTGTTCCACACTTGCACCAAATCGATCAGCCATGGATAGATAGATTTCGTCCAGTGCGATTTGCATGCAATCGGTGGCTGCAACTCAAGGGGGAACTAGCGAGCGGCGTCCACGGGTAAAAAAGAAAAGTGAGCAACTAGTGTTTGGCGTATTTCTATCGTACGCTCATAGCGTAACATTCGTATACAATGTGTGTAATAATTTTAATTTATATATGCAATAAAATACATAGATAACAATACAATGCCAAGAAAAAAGATTGGAAAAAGTCAAATTCACACCGAAAATTACATGAAACCATGAGTATAAACCTAGCCGCGCTTTAAAACTAGTTCAAATATCTCAACCAAACTAATTTCAATATTACAACGTCACAACATTTGAAAATAATAGTGATACCATCTGAAATAATTGTTGCAGCATTTTTTTGAAGGGTTGTAACAACCAGGGTAGATCATGCAACAACGGAGAAAGTAGGCCACGACAAAAAACACCTTGTCACAATATTTGATACATCAATATCACAACAATAAAAAATACTCCATGCAAGCACTATGTGCAACAAATTTGAAAGGGGGTGCAACATGGTTGAGAAATACACTTGCAACAAATTTGTCAGAGTGCTACAACAACGATGATGCAACAATTTTAAGCACTATGTGCAACAAATTAGAAAGGGGGTGCAAACAAAATTGAAAATGCAACAACCTACCGGAGGAGAAGGAAGCGGCGGTTTACGATGAGTATATAGGCCTGTTTGGTTGGTGCCTCAATTTCATGCCCGAGAAAAGTGGTGCCCGGAGGTAGCCCGAAAGTAGATGATTTTGCTCGCCAGCAAATCAAGATGAGTTGTTTGTTGGAAGGTCAGGCTCGAATTGGTGAATGAAAATAGACCGTTGGATCAAGGAATTAAGAGTGGATGGAGCCGCCGAGGCAGCTCCCAAGCGCTGCGTTTTGCCGCCCGACCGAAGCACTGCCAGCAATGAAGCAAACGAGAGCAGTAACGCACAGAGGTCTTCGGCCAGTAAATTATGCGAGCAAGTAGCGATCCAAACACCCCCTAAGAGTGTGGATGAGGAGGAGAAGGCAGGTACCTCAACGTCGATAGGCTAGGATTTGACTAGGGCGAGCCTAGTCGGTGCTCATCGCCTGCCCTTTCCGCTGAACCTGCTAGGGTTGCAAGTGGGGCACGGCCGCCTCATGAAGCTCACAGAGTCTGACCCGCAAAAAACGGGTCGCGGACACCCACGGGCGTCAGGAAAAATTAAGCGGAAGTTTTGCGGATGCCGCTCCATGTCCGCGTATTCGCAAAGCATCACTTATTCGCGGAGCATCGCTTATTCGCGTTGCCTCGTGGCCGCGGTGGTGCGCCGACCAGATCTGGCGAGGCGGCAGGCAGGCGGATCCAACAGCGTGGCGGAGAGGGCACACGGGCGACAGATCCGGAGGGGGCTGGCAGGCGACGGGCGGCGGTCCCGAGGGCGCCACAGGCGCACAGTGGAGGCGGATCCGCTGGGCAGCTGGTGCCGATGGTATGGCGGGACGGCGAGCGCCGACTGGTGCGGAGAATATGGTGGGGCTTTCCAGCGGGCGGGAAGAGTCACGGTGGCGATTAGCGGCGATGAGCAACGCTATCCGCGGCGGACGGCAAGGTCCGCGATCGCAGGAGCCGCCACTATCCAAGAAGTTTGCATCCTCCCTTCCTCTTGCGCTTCTTGATTCATCATTTGCTAGTTTTTTTTTCTAATTTGTTGTTGCCATGCTTGCTCGTCAGAGATCTAGAAAAGAGCGGAAGAGAAAGAAGCCGAGAAGAGGAAGAGGGTGGAGGAGGATAGCTGCCCGAGGAGACAAATAAGACTTAACAAGGTGAGTGTGCCATTGTTGATTCCCAGTTTCTTGGATAGGGTTCTTGATTTGCTTAATTGTGCCCGTGAATAAAGCATCATTGGATGTGTATCATCAAGATATATTCTTGGTTTAGTTCTTATTCAATGTTTAATACATTTCAAGTCGATCCGAGAATTGAGATGGTGTTCTCGCGATTTGGCATCATGGTTAGGCTCTCGTGATTTATGCTCTTGCTTCGAAAATGAAGTATGAAGTCACTATCTAGTGTTTCTTGGGAAAATTATCATTATTAGTAGTTGTTGCGAGTTATTTTGATGTTGCAGATGTGAATTTATCAAAGACTTATAATATTTCGAGACTCATCGGCTTTTTGCGTAATGTCAAAATAACGCTTTTGTGCTATTTCGCTTATCGGTTGCTTATGTGAATTAGCCAAGGTCGTTAAGATAGTGTTTGCAAGTTAGCTTGGGTGCTTTCGATGCTCTATGTTCATTGCCATCTAAAAGCTTTTTAGCTATAGTTAGTGATTAACCGGTGTCCACTTATTGACAACAGATATCCAAGTTCATTCCTTGTTATCATTAACTCTGTGTGTAATTTGTGCTCAAGGCATCCGGAATAGCCGCACTTGATGTGAAAAAGCTCAAAGATCTTTGGTGTCTACACAAAGGGGGTCTGTGGGCTTATGTTGGAAATAATCTTGACCATGTATCTTATTAGTGTTTTGCATCTGTTTGTGCACCGCGATAGTCGCACGCTTAGAGTTAGTTGTATGCAAACGCATGCATGCAAGAACTAGTGTATGCTTGCACATGTGTTAGTTGGTTAGTTACCGAGTCCAGATATTTGAGCATCATGAAACATGTTTATGACTGTTGCTATTTATTAATGTTTGAACTTTACTTGTTCTATATATTATTTTGCACTTGCTTATACTTGCCTTGTCTGTTCTTTTTCCTAGAGAGGGTGTTCACCGTCGGCTACTCTACAGAGTTTACAAATTCGGTCTCCAATTGCGACATTGGTGAGGTCGCCAGGGATAAACTTGTTGATGTCTCCGCTTGGGGCATTGGCGAATGATTGTCCTCCATGAGCTGCCCTTTTCTTTAGTGGAGTATGATGGCTTTAGATCTTTTGTGGCTAGTTTAAAACCCCTGCTCAAAATGGTTTCTAGAACAACCGCCAAGTCGATCAGTATAACATCTTATAAGGAGCATAGGTTGGTTTTATGAGATTTTTTGAAGAACGCAATGCTAGAGTATCATTGACCGCCGACATGTGGACCTCAAACCGTAATCTAGGATACTTATGCATTACATGTTATTTTATCGACAATGAATGGAATGTTCAAAAAAGAATCATAAGATTTTGTCTTATGGAGACTCCACACGATGCATTGAACATGTATAATGTAATATTGAAGAGCATTCAGGATTGGCACATTGAGGATAAAATCTTCAGCTTTACATTAGACAATGCATCAAGAACACTGCAATGATCAACTTCTTAAAAGAAAATTTACTAGAGAAGTGTCTTCTACATTGCCAAGGTAAATTGTTTCACATTCGCTGTGCTTCTCATGTCTTCAATATTATCGTTCAAGATAGTTTAAAGGTAATGGATACTATGATTGATAACATTAGAAATAGTGTCAAGTACGTCAAAAGTTCGCAATCAAGGAAAGAGAAGTTTGAAGAGATCATTGCACAAGTGGGAGTATTTGAGAAGCACCCTTCACTTGATGTAGCCACAAGATGGAATTCAACTTTTCTCGATGCTTAAGTCGGCTGCCTTTCAAGGCGAGATTTCACGCCCTAGGAAAGCAAGACTCAAATTACAAATATGCTCCCACATCTTTAGAATGGAAAAGGGTCAAGATGTTGTTAACTGTTGAGGGTTTTCTACAATGCCACTAAAGTTGTTTCGGGTTCAAAATATCCAACATCCAACCATTACTTCCATGAGGCGTGGTTAATTAAAAAAACCTTGGAAAATGAAGCTAAAAGTAGAAACCCTACCATTGTGGCTATGGTGAAAGAAATGCAAGAGAAATTTGACAAGTATTGAAAGAGTCGATTTGACAAATCAAGCACTGGCCATACTTGACCCGAGGTACAAGTACGACTACCTTGAGTTTCGCTTTCAAGCGTTTGGAGGTCATGTTGAAAATTATCTCGATGAGGTTCATGAAGCTATCAGAGTCTTGTTCATTGAATATGCTGCTAAAGTGAGAGACTCTCTTGATCATTCATCACAAGGAGCAACTGGTGATGATGTGGAGGCTGAAAATGATCCTCTTGTCGATTGGGATCAACATTTAATGCGAAAAAAAGTCAAGCAAGCAATGAGCTTGACAGATATTTGAAGGAAGAGTTGTTCCTCGCAAAGAAGCCCTTGATATTTTACAAAGGGTGGGCGGTACAATCTCCAAAGTATCCCATCCTTTCTTGTATGGCTCGTGATGTATTGGCTGTCCCCTCGCTTCCATTGTTGCATCCGAGTCCGCTTAGCACTGGGAAGAGTTATTAGCGATTATAGGAGCAGCTCTCCAAATGACACCGCTGAGGCCTTGATTTGCCTTCAAGATTGGCTTAGGCGTATAGTAAGTTCTTTAATTGTTTTTTAACCTTGTCCGTTTTCTTTACTAAATAATCATACGTAAATATATGACTTTCCAATGTTTCGTGCTCTTATCATCAAAAGAACACGACAGAGGATCCGGATGATGGCGATGACTGATGAAGTGCATTTGTAACTTAGAAAAGGGCATTCTCAGGTATGGAACCGTTGTCATTTGTATCATGATCAAGTCTATACAAGAAATGGAGTGAGATGTCTGTAAGGGCATTTATTTACCTTGTGTGCTTTAATTGTGTTTTTGATATGATATGGTTTGATCTATTCTCGGTTTTCGCGTATTAAATGGTTACATGTTCATGATTGATGCTTTGGGGCGTGAGGTGAGGTGAGGCGCCTCATAGGTGGCGATGACGCTAGGTAGAGCCTAAAAGGTAGCATGGATTTGATGACCACAAGAATCGCTCGTCTTCAGGATCGCCAATTCGTGAGGTGCATTTGTGGTATACTTGAACGCTTGAAGTTAACTCGACCAAAGAAAACGAAGACTTAGTGAAATGAACAAATTTTCTCTCATAAACCGATGAGATTGTTTTTCTCCGTGTTTCACAATACAATGTGCCAACTTTTAAAGTTGCTCACCAGTCGCTTGAAAAGGTTCGATTGGTGAAGAAATTTCTTTGATCAAAGTTAATCGATGACTAAATTCTCTTTAGAGTCCTTGTTTCTTCATGCTTTTGATTAGACTTTCCATGGCCGGTTTTGAGAGGGGGCTCTTCTCACTACTTTGAATTGGAGTATCTTAAAGAAGATATTGTCCTTGTAATAATGAAAACTATGCGAGGTTGAATTTTTTGGTTATAGATTCTTTGTTATGAACCTCCGCCTACGACCTTTGATAGTATGTGTCCTAGTTTATTTATTTACTACTTATTGACTTTTTTTTGCAGATATCGATTTCGATAATATAAATATACAAACACATGGATTTACTAGGATGGAATTCTCAAGTGGTGACACAATTCGGATAGATTTAGTTGGAGGCTTTGTCTTGCAAAGGATTACAAAGGAAAGAAGCATGCGCTTCATGTCGAATGCGCTTCATGTCAGTCTTCCATTTTAATATTTGCCTATTTAGCTTATCTCGATATGTGATCTCTGGTAGACAAGCGCTTTGTTAATGCTTTGTTCCAATTGTTAATGCATCAGAAGACAAGCGGCTTAGGATCAGAAGACAAAACAGTTTGCACTCAGAAGACAAGCGGCTTGTATATTGTAGAATTCAATTTTTCCTGATTTACATTTTCAGATATTGTAGAATTCGGTTTGTATATTGTAGAATTCATTATATTGTAAGACAAGGATTTAATCAGGCGCCTTCCGATTTCATGCTTTTCGGCTCGGCTTTGTTTAAGTGGGTTGTCCGTGAAACCCACATAAAATGGTTAACCCACTTAGCATCTATTGCAAGGCCCACATATTTATACACAGTTGGAGTGGACAAGTGTGGGCTGACCGCCAGTCATCCCACTTGCACCCCTAAACCCAGCTCCCTCCAGCATTTGCACACATCCTTCACGTCGGCTCTTCCCCAACACCATCGATCTCCTCGCGAGCCAAGAGAGGGGGAGAGAGAGAGGAGTCGAAGCAATCACAAACAGGAGATAGAGTGGTCAAGCGGTGGTGATTGGAGTGGGCATCCAAGAAGAGATCTAGGAATAGAGGAGGAAGACATGATCATGGAGCGTCAGATAAGGGGGATAGAGTCAACCGAGTGGGGAAGGATGCGGAGAAGCCAAAGCATTTGTGGTGCCTTCATTACACTCGTGCAGTCGTATTTGGACGCTGGAAGGGAGTACGGGACAGCTATATGGAATTTTTGGCCGTATTAGCACCTTTTCACCTCGTATTTATAGGAATGACCGTTTCTGATTTTTTTTTTTGCAAATATAGCTCCATTGCCGCACAGCCCCCGTGCGGTGGCCGTTGCCTGCCGCCACGTTGCTTGTTGCCACATGGCCACCGTGCAAGAACGCCTCACCCACCAGCCACGTTGTTCATTGCCGCACAATCGCCATGCGGGAATGCCACGTCGTCCGTTGCACGTTGTCCCTTCCCCCTCCCGCCATTTCTCCTCTCCCCTTTTCCATCGAAAACGATGTCGTGGTCGCCCCGCCGCCTCCATCTAATCATTGTCTCCCCATCAAATCTCGCTCTGCATGCATGCATGGCAAACTTAATTATGCGCGCGGGGGAGAAGGATTCCCTTCCGCAACGGCTATAAATTAGAGAGCAAGCGAAGCGATTCATTTCAGAGTCGCCGCTTGCTCGCTTTTCGCCGCTTCTCTTACTCCGCCGATTATATTTTTGGGACATTTCAAATAATATAATCGCCATTCGATGTAATTTGTACCTCCGTCGATTTTTCTAGGTGCACCTATTATAGGCGTTTTGAATTTTTTGTAGAAATTTTGAAGTGGATGCGTACTTAAGTAGTTGTAATTTTATATGCATTTACTTAGTTTGACATTGTTAGTCCCATGTAATTAGCGTTCTGAGATTTTCGTAGGGAAATCATTTTGACTTTAGGAGTCCCATGTATGCTAGGTATTCAAGTATACATGCACCATGCAAATGAACACGCACATATGCAAAAAAAAAAGCAAAGGGAAAGAACAGGGATTAATGTGTATAATTATTGAGGCGATGTTAATTAGTTACAAAATAATTAGTTGTAATTAATTAGTTTGTCTTAATTAATTAGTTTTAAAGGGTAATTTTCATGGAAAGCATCATCATTGCATGCAACTAATTATTCATGCATGCACTGCTAGCCATGCAAGCAAGTAGTTGGTAGGGATTCAAGTATGCATGCACCATGCAATAAACAAACACATATGCAATTAATTTTTTTAAGCAAAGGGAAAGAATAGGGATCAACACACACATGCTTTTTTAATTGTCAGTACGCAATTTTCCATAATTAATTTAGTCATGTTTAAATAGTCGTATTTAATTTTGTACTACTAAATTAGTGTACATTAATTTGTAGTGTTAGTTTGGTCGTAATTTTTAATTTACAGTATTTTATGATCATTAGCAACCTTCTCACTAATATTCCCTCTATTCCATATGTTACAAGTCATGTCTCTACCGGAGCTTCTGGAACACTTCTACGATGAGGACCACCAGTGCAAGCTGTGGATCGCTAGTGATGCCGATGGCCCTCCGCCCCTGCTGCTTCGGGCGGGGAGGGATTACTGGGAGCTGGACGATCATTACGTCCCGATCCTCCGGGACACGGGCTTGTTGCCCCTTGCGAGGCTGGTCTCTGTCGGATGCCAGTTCACTCTACACGCCAGCCTGCTGTCGGCACTTGTCGACGGGTGGAGGTCCGAGACGCACACCTTCCACTTTTGGTGGGGTGAGATGACGGTCATTCTACAAGACGTCTCGTTGTTGACTGGTCTCCCGATCCGGGGTGAGTCACTTATTCCGGGCCCTCTGGTGCGGACTGGAATGCCAAGCTAGAGCAGCGGTTTGGCCAACCTCTCCCGGAGCATGCACGTCGTGTCCCCCGGACTTGGTTGAGGCAGTTCAGTGATAACCCGTAGGGTGCACCTGATGAGGTCGTTAGGACGCACCTCGTTACTTACCTTCTTTAGCTCTTTGGTTGGGTCCTGCTTCCAACCTCACAAGACGATTTTTGCTACCCTAGCTTCATCCACGTCGTCGAGTCATTGGTTGACACAGAGGCTAGGCCGATGCCTCAAGATAGTCAGATTAGTTGCTCTTGTGCCATATACCGGGGTTGTGACGCCAGAAGACGGCAAGACCGGTGGTACCCCCAAAGATGGTTGTTCGCCACGTGCTCTGCAATGTGGAGTTGGGAGCACTTTCATGTTGGGCGGACGTCCATCGAGAAAGCGGTACACCGTGATACCCCCGATCGACAAGATAGACAGGCCCATCATGGGCTTACGGTGGATCGCTAGTCGCTTCACGCTGGGCCAAGGATGCATCAGAAGCGGTGCTACTCGTTGTTCCACAACGAATTCAAGTCATTGCACGAGAGTGACATCATATGGAATCCATGGTATCCATAGTTCGTGCGCACGATAGCGTCACACAGACTTTCCGTGCAATGCATCTGGGACACAGGACTGTAGACAACGGACTGCCACCTGGTGTTCGCACATATGGTGGAGCCTTACGCGTCGCAGCGCGTAATGCGATAGTTTGGTGTGCACCGTGTCTTGCCTCGATGACAAAGCTCGCCGCGAGCCGTACACTTGTGAGTCAAACTTTATCCGAGTAATGTTTACAGTTCCTACATCTTCTTTTCTAACATCAATACATTCGAAAATGCAGGCAATCGAGGCAGGGTGGGCATATTCAGGACTAGCGACCAGTCTAGCATGAGTGGACTACGACATAGATAGAAAAGGCACACTTGGAGGTCTCACGTGAGCAGCGTCCGTACGACGTTGAGATGTACGGTGCGTACATAGAGTGGTACGTGCCACGGACAAACGTAATACTCACCATTCCTCCACCAGAGCGCCTGGAGTAGGTGACAGTGGAGACGCACCAGCAGAGCCTCCACTGCACATACGATTGTCATAGCGCTTCGCGGCATGACGACACCGTAAGACACTTACAATCTCTGGTCGTTTTATTGACGATATTCGTACTCTTAGTTAATGAACCTGTTATGTATGTCACTATAGTTGGAGCGGGCGCAACGCATCTTTAGTGTATCGGAGGCCACCATCCGCAACCCAGACACATCACCGATGGGGATGATGAAAACTTTGAAGTACATTTATGCAGAGATGAAGAACGTAACAAAGAACTTGAGCTGTGGTCGTTCGACGGATGACGTCCTACGCATCGGGCACCAAGTGGGGGGCCGTGCTCACCCGCTAGGTCACCACGACCTAGCGAGTCCGGTCGGCGTCGTAGCGTTCCCCGTCGGTCATACGCGGGCTAGATCGGTGGGGAGGTAAGTTATGTACAAATCTACGTTCTGTTTTTTAGTTATGCCTTACATTCCGCTAGCATCATGTTGTTCTTCCGCCATAGGTCCGTCGGGATGCCTCACTTGTACCATTCGTGTTTGGTACACAGACTAGCGCTCCCCGTCGGTCATCTACACTGCACATCTAGGAGGTACGAGATTCTCAATTTACATCCAAAGTGCTTGTAACATCCTGATTTTCTAAATCCTTCTTAAGTGTGTAAAATAAATTAAAACTATTTTGTTTTGATGAGAATTCAAAGTTTGGTTCGAGTTGGAGAGGTTTGAGTTGTTGATACTTCCTTTCTCGGGTATGCTCGTGAGTGTCCTCCTTTAGCCTATCTCTTTGGGTTATGTAAGGTTTAGACCCTCTCTGTGGCCTAGACCTCCCCAGTGGTTCTTGAGGTTAGACCTCCTTTGGGGCTCAGACCTTTTTCTCACTTGGGCATATCTTTATGTCCGGACCTTTTCCTTTTAGATTGATCACCTTGGATCTCTTTGTTGGTTTGAATCTCTTTGGTTCAGACCTCCTTCCGTCGAGACGTCTTCTAAGTCTCTGACCCCTTGTTGTTCGGTACTCTCTTATGCCTGCCTCTCTTTTCGGGACATCCTTGTATTCCATTGGAGCTCTCGCGTGCCTTCGAACCTCCCGAGTTCATTTGAACCTCCTCAACATTTCCTCTTGGCGAAAGGACCTCCTTGGGTTCATCCTAACCGCCAAGACTTTTGACCTCACCCTAGCGGTTGGAAATCTCCTTTGAGTTACCTTGACCCTTGCGACTTCTTTTGGAACCACCTTTTGTGGATCTCCTCAGTGGGATCCTCTTTCTTGGAACCCTCCACTGGACCTCTCCTTTGTTTAGATCTAGCAGTTCGGACCTCTCCTTATTTCAATCCAAAGGTCCAGACCTCCCGTGCATTATTTTCCTCTGGAACCTCACCTTCACCTTTGATCTTGGACTTGGACCTCCTCTCGGAGATCCAACCGCCTGACCTCAACTTTGCTCTTGATCCCAACCACGGACCTCCTTGTAGTCCTCTAGACCTCTGTCCAAGATTTCTCTGTGGCCTTTTAGACCGACTCTGGACCTTCTCGCAGACCTCCTTGAAGAGATCCCGACCGTCGGGACCTCCCCATGTCCAGACCTCCTCTGCATGTCCGGACCTCCCCAACCTTTAGACCTCCTTGTCCTTTGGGCCTAGGACCTCCTAAGCCCCTCGGACCTCCTCAAGGACCTCTCTGCATGGGCAAGACCTCCCTCCTTGACCCATCTGTTTCTAAGTTGGTCGCCCCACTTGCCACCTTGGTCATTCTCATTTCTCCGCCACGTTAATATCTTGGGCATTTAATGCGTGTCATGTCACATTAAATGCATCCATATCGTATGCGTTTACTCAATTTAGTCACTTAGGCAGTACTCTAACATCCTTCCTTGTTCCTTTCCATAGCAATATACGTTGTCCTTTCCTCATACCTTTTTACCAAGGTGGTAGTGACACCGCCTGCCACTCACCTATCTTTGACCCATTTTTGTACTTATCCTTGAATCGTAAGCTCCTAGTTTTCTTCACCCACTTTGGCTATGATTAGTCCGTAAAACCCTACTACATTACCGTTCTTCACGCTCATCATCTTAGCTCTCGCTCAGTGACTTCCAAGGAAACCTTGTTGCCCCACAACCTCCCCTTCATCCATTGTCTCCTTCTTGTCCCTGGTAAGTCCCTTGGTGATCTGCTCTACTCTTATTCTTGCCGCCATATTAAGTCGGTGTGTCCTTCTCGGGACCTCCTCTTGTGGGCACCTACGGATTTCTATGGCTTTTATATGAGGAGCTCCTCCACGGTCTTTCTTGCTAGGAACACTCCCTCTGTCCCTTTCTCGCCGGCGTAAGGATCATATCTCGGGACCTTCGTTACGTGGCTAAATCACTCTTTTGGGGTCTTTTGTTAAAGACCACTTCTTCCCCGTAAGCTTGGACCTCTTCCAAAAGAACCTATTCTAAAATATAGATCTCTCCCTGTTGGTTGAGTTTTGGGTTCCCTCTGGGTTTAAGCTTTGATTTTCTTGTTGATCTCGTTGGTTCTTTAGTTGAACTTTGATTGAACTTGCCCTTTTTCACGTGTAGATTGCGAAGACTCCAAGGAGTCTAAGTGTCTTCAAGAGGAAGATTCTCGGGATAGTGAGCAAGGCAAGTTGCACTCTTGATCATATTGCACCTAATAATTCAATTTATTTATGTTCAATTTCAAAGTACAATGCATGCTTATTTCTACCAAGTTATTTCAATACATCTTTAAACACATAGTTATGCCTATTCCTTCATATGACCAACTTTGACATTGAACCAAAATTGTTGTCACCTTAGACAAAATCTGGTTGATACAATAGTGTGAACCAGAGCCATTTGAAAAACATATGCTTAGTCATGCTTAGACCAAAAGTATTGATTTGGGGAAAATCTTTACCATCATGACCAATTCTTGCTTTTAAATGTTTTCACCATGACATTGGGTTGTCATGGGAGGATGAAAATGTTGTTGGGAAAGCAAAGAAAAGGAAAATGGAATTGATTTGGGCGACTGTTGCTTGGATGGTGCATGTGTATGCACGGGACCATGCCATTTCTATGGCCGGTGCCCAGGGTTTGTGAAAGCCGCCCTAGTCATTTGAGGACCTGTCTTTGAGCGACCAATACCATGCCTATAATGGGCTATGCCACAATCGTGCAACCACATGTTTCCAGAATGGGGCATGGGACCTGGCTGAATAATTTGCAAAGTTCTACCACAAGTTGTTCCATTGGAGGTGTGGGAGGTCTTTTATGACCAATGGTCTTTTATAACCAACCTGCTCCCCTTGGTGCAAGAGGGCTTTCATGGGTTTCTATCCATAGGAAAGTGAAACCTTAGCTAGGAGGAGTGTGGTGGAACAATGCATCAGTAAATGCCTTGTCATGAGCTCTAGACCTCTTACCTTTGGTAGTGAGAGGTGGCATCGGCGATGCTTGGGATAAACTAGAGAAATCATGTCATGTGGGTAAAGTGCACAACCTCTGCAGAGTTAAATCTATTCGAATAACCGTGTCTGCGGTCATGGACGTGCTGGCAAAGGCTACTCAGAGTTAGATGTTGGTTTTGGGGTTTTTCAGAAATGTTTATCAAATCTGTTTTGGGATTTTTATCCCATGGGTTTTGGGCAGGGAGCCTTGTGTCAGGAGGGTATCCTTCACCAACTTGTTGATGAATGTTATCCAACTGAAAATCAAGTTTAGAAAATGAATTTTATCTATTGAATACCTACTTTGGAACTTAGTATTTGTATTTGAAAGAAACTTGGCTTTGTGCAAATTAACCATATTATGCCATCTATTGATTCTACATATATGCATGTCATCTTGCTAATCCACGGGTGTAACTTGCGAGCACGGTTGTTGTGCTCACTCTTGCTCATTACAATTTTTGCCATGAGAGGACCTTGGCAGTGATGAGGATCAAAGCGATTAGGTTGTGCCTTCCAGTCAGTTGCTTGTGGCGTGCTGATGGACGTTTTGTGCTCTTGTGCTTCGGTAGTTATGCTTGGCCCAAGGCCACCTTGTAAACAACTCTGTTAATATTTTACTATAATAAATATGCGTTCTGGATGTCACCACCTTTGTACTATTGCTGTGAAGAGCTAGCCATGATCCTTGGGACTAGCTCAGTATGCACAGGGAACCTTGGAGCAAGCCTAGTCCTCCACGTCCACTCATGGAATGAACGTGTGTGGCTCTAGGGTGGTCTCAGTCCCCCACGACCTCCTTTGGAGGGTCGCGGGTGGTCTTGGGATGCCCTCAGACCTCCACGTTTTTCCCTGGCCTGGCGGTGGAATGTCTTCGGGGTGCTCCCTGGCTCCAAGACCCTCTCGGGTTTTGTTCTCCTGGACTTCTAGGAGGTCCTGATGGACCTCCTGGGAGGACTTGGTGGACAAACCAAGAGATCCTTTCCGGGACCTCCTGGGAGGTCCTGACGGACTTCCTTAGAGACCCAGGAGGACCTCTTGGGAGCCCTAGAGTTGGGTCGTTACAAAAGTGGTATCAGAGCATCCTGACTGTAAGTCGCAACCTAGTAGAATGGATATAGAATTTTAAAACTATTTTATACAATAAAAGAAGAATAAAATGTTCTTTCTTATGTGGGTCATCTTTTCACTCTTACCTTCCTTACGGTGCTCTTCCTTACCTTAATCTAACCTTATCTTGCTTCTTCCCTCGCACCGTTTATAATATTAAATGGAACTCCTTACCTTTGCAAGTCCGTATGGTAGCTTCTTAGTTAGGCCTGGTGTTTAGAACCTCCCTTAAAGCGGTGAGCAACGATTAGAACGATATTTAACTAATTTAGCTTTTGAAAAGCTTCTTGCCGTTGTTTCCTTTTGCTGAGTGGTTTGTTTTGGCTAGTTTTCCTTAGCCTTTTTCTTCTCTTTTCTCAGCCCTGGAGCCTAGACGTTATGGCCACCTCTAGAAATAGCAGTGGCAGCTCAAGAAATCACAACTGACAAGCTGAAGAAGAGGCCGAGAACCCACTGGTGGAGCAATCGAGCAGAGGTGTCGAGGGTGGCAGGGCAACCAACTTCACCACCACTCCCCCACCGCCTCGGTTGAAGGTCCTAGTTGGACTCAAGCGATGGCCAATCAAACTCGATTAATAAACACCGCCACAATCTGTTGCCAACACCCGGTCCTTGCAAGCTGACGGCCCAACCTCAAGCTCAAGCTCCACCTCCTCCAAGGTCTAGTATTGCGAGAATTTATGAGGTTCGCCTCCAACATTTTCAAGCGACCTTGAACCAATGGAAGGCGATGGTGGTTAAGAGGCGATGGCCGAGAAAGTTAGACATGGTGCAGTGTACAGACCATGAGAGAGTTCTCTTTGCTTCTCACCATTTCGATGGACCCGGCTTACGAGTGGTGGGACAACTTTAATCAATCTCATGCTGATGCTCAGGCCATCACCTAGGATGAGTTTAAGCGAGCTTTTCATCGTGCCCATATCCCACCAGGCATGATGTCTTTAAAAAGGACAGAATTACGTACCTTAAAGCAAGGCAACCACACTGTCAATGAGTATATGTATAAGTTTAATCAATTGGCAAGATATGCTCCAGGAGATGTTGCCTCGGATGAAAGTAAACAGAGCACTTTACGGAGGGCTTAATGATGAAATCTCGGTCCATCTTATTTCCCAAGAGCATTCGACTTTCATCAACTTGTAAGTAAGGCCATTGACAAGAGTAAACTCAAGAGATGGAGAGCGAAAAGGAAAAAGTCGCCTGAAGGTTTAACTTCGGGGATTTCCTAAGTCTCGAGACCTCTCGGCGCAAGACTTCACGGACCTCCTCCTCAAGGGCATCTCGCACAGAGCGGTAACAAGCAAAGCGAGTTTTCATAAGACCTCCTCTAGAGGCCGGCCCGAAAAAGCCTTCCACAACCTCCTCTGCAGGAGTGACCTATTTCTTTTGTAAGGAGGTGGGGCATTATGCCAACAAATGCCCAAAAAGCAACAAATCTCCGCTCAAGCGATCTCGATCAAGAATTGTCGGCCCAAGGCGATGCCTCAAGTGTGAAGCCATTGCGAAAGTCATCAAGGGCGCGTCACATGTCACGGCTAAGGAGGCGCATGATGCACCTGATGTAGTCCTTGGTACGTTTCCTGTTAATTCCGTACCAGCTTCAGTTTTATTTGACTCGGGAGCTTCCCATTCTTTTGTGTCAAGCAAGTTTGTGGGAAAGTGTGGGTTATCTATAGTCTCTTTGGTTAACCCTATGCTAATTCATGTCAGGACATAGATATGAGGACTAATACCCTC
>JAYEVD010000709.1:0-88749 GCA_036346405.1 Phyllostachys edulis
GTTTCATTTATTCTGGAGAGTAACTTATGAACAGATCTTGCAAAATGCAACCGTTATATTACTTCTATGCTATATCCAATGACATGGTTCTACAACACAGTGCAAGTGTCACTATGCTTATAGTGTGCCTTGTGATGCCATATCGATTTTCAGGTCCCATTAGGGCCTGCCAAGCTCTATGCAGTTGGAACTGCAATGGTCATGACAAATAGCAATTAGAGGCTTTTAGAGGATCAGGTTTAGCTGTCTTAAATAGGAAAAGAGATAGTTAATACTAACTGGTATTTAGATCTTTTTTTTGTTTAATTTGGATGAGGGCAACTACTAGTGCTTTATAATGGTGCCTAATGTAACATGTCAAGAACAACAAAGTGGGCTTCTGCATCACAAGTAAGTTTTTCAAACCATGTCCTTTTAACTGATGATATCCACTTTGTGGATCCTTTTTATTGAAAATCTTCTCTTGAGTCTTCGCTCTGTTCGGTTTGTCCAGAGAAAGAAATCACTCGAGACAAACTTCGCTCCAGAGACGCTTCGCTCGGCTTCGGTCCAGACTAGACACCAGAGACACGCCTCTCTTTTCTTGTGGGTCCCGCTGTCCCTGTTCTCCCGATGTGAAGGACAGAACGTTGTGAAGTCGTCGGTTCTTTCTTCACGTAATGCTCTTGCACCAAGGCTGCACCTCACGCTAGTCCTTGCTCTTGATGACTTCACGTGTACCCTCCTGGATATCTTCACGTGATGTAGTTCTTTGGCAAAAGCTGCCTCTTCCTTTTGGTGTTTTTCTATTGCTTCTCTTGGCTCTCTTACATGGCACTACATAACCCGACTCCTTTATACCCACGCGCACACACAATTAGACACGAACTTGACTTCAAAAGAAAAAACAGAAACAGACTCAAAACTGAAACGGAAACAAATACTTCCTAAACAAGATTAAATCTAACAATAACCTCCTTAATCTTGTTTCTTCATCTTGATCATGCCAATCATCTTTTTCGTCTTGAACTTTCAAGTCTTCCTCTTTACTTGTACTCCTGTGTGCGTTCCTTCTGGGCCAATACCGCCTCTACCGTGTCTTGCTTCCATCTGAGCCATGCACAAACCAACGCTTGCCTTAGCGTCGCACTGGGTGAACTTGTCCTTCCTTGCATGCCCACAATTGGGCACCACCTCCCATGACCACCTCGATTTCACCATTACAGAGCCTCCGCTCCTCTCTCTTGGACCAAGTCTGTCCACTTCCCTTATACATCTTAGCCGAGGCTACACCGCTTCTTCTCTGCGTCAACTTTGTGTACACCGCGCCTTTTATGGCGTGGGACTCACCGGCCCTACTACGCCCTCTCGCCTTTCTGCACCGTCTGGACCTCCTCACGAGACTCACTTTCTGCGCCTCCTGCCAGCTGCGTGCCGCTCACCGAGTTCCGCCATGTCCTTGGCCGATATCTAAGTTCCTCTGGCTCCTCTAGATGTCCTTCACACAAACCGACTTACAAGTTTTGAGAGAAATTTTGTACAACCGATTTGGGGATCTTTTTACCTTCATCAGCGGATCTTTGTTCTTGTCGTGAACACGCAAGAACTCACCCTATGACTCCACCTGCACCCGGTTTTATAAGCCAGAGATGTGAGTATGTTGTTGCACAAACTTGGTATAAAGTAAATATCGAGCAACATCTTACGATCACCGTTCTTGCATCATAACAACATTGTACCTTTGCCTTTTATTTGTACCGTTGAGCCGTTACCAAACTTGATTTCTCCTGAAATCTTCTCGTCGAGCTCATGGAACATGGGCGATCTCCCGTCATATGATTGCTTGCTCCATTTGTCCAAGTACCACTCATCGATATGATCGTGATTTCCTCCCTCCGTCGTAGTTTAGGAAATCACGTTCTCCTCATTCAACATCACCATGATCGGCGCCTTGTTGACACATAAGGAGAAAGCGATGTAGGATCGTCGTCTTCACTTTCACGCTTGGGATGAGGTTTACCTCCTCGTTCTTCTTCTTGTTTCGCAATTTGAAGCATAGTGCCCATACTTGTCCGGTTGAAGCACTTTATGTGGTGCGGCACTTCAATGCGTAGTGACCATACTTATCACATTTGAAACATTTGATATGTGACTTATCACGGGATCTGTCACCATCGCCTTGCCCAACCTTGTCTTCACGGTCACCCTCGCCAAATAAATCGCCATCGTTTCTTGTATCTCCTTTACTAGCAACGCTCGTTATGGGATCGATACCTTTGCTCGTTACTGATTTATACCCCTTGATAGCTCTTCATGCGCCTTGAGGGAACCGGTGATCTCCTCGATCTTCTTTTGCTCCAGATCAAGAGTACATGAGCGTGGTGACAACGGTACAAACTTTTACGGTAGCATCGCGGTGCTTCTTCTTCTTCGCCACAGTTCCTCCATCTTATCGCCGAGAGACAATCGATTATACAATGAAGACAACTTCTGCGAACTCGTCCACCGACTTCGGTTTCTCCCATCCGGAGATTCTCGAACTTGGTATGCAAATGCGGAGCCGCCTCCTTCACACGATCAATTCCTCGTGCATCTTTTGAAGCGTCACCTACGCCTCACGTGCCGTCTCCTTGCCGATGAGCTGCCGCATCATGGAGTCTGGCACCGCCTGGTAGATGATGGCCAAAGCCGTCTGGTCTACCTTGTCATCCACCTCCTTGTCCTTTGCCTTCGGATCGACTGCACCCCAGACTCTCTGGGCGCGCATGTTCGCCTTCATCTTTATAGCCCACACCGGGTAATTTTCAGTCGTCAGGACAGGATATAGGAGGGAAATCGGCCCATCCCGGGTCTTCGCGTTGTCACCCATGATCTTCAGATGGCACCAAGATCAACAGGCTCTGATACCACTTGTTGAAAATCTTCTCTTGAGTCTTCGCTCTGTTCGGTTTGTCCAGAGAAAAGAAATCACTCGAGACAAACTTCGCTCCAGAGACGCTTCGCTCGCCTTCGGTCCAGACCAGACACCAGAGACACGCCTCTCTTTTCTTGTAGGTCCCGCTGTCCCTGTTCTCCCGATGTGAAGGACAGAACGTTGTGAAGTCATCGGTTCTTTCTTCACGTAATGCTCTTGCACCAAGGCTGCACCTCACGCTGGTCCTTGCTCTTGATGACTTCACGTGTACCCTCCTGGATATCTTCACGTGATGTAGTTCTTTGGCAAAAGCTGCCTCTTCCTTTTGGTGTTTTTCTATTGCTTCTCTTGGCTCTCTTACATGGCACTAGATAACCCGACTCCTTTATACCCACGCGCACACACAATTAGACACGGACTCGACTTCAAAAGAAAAAACAAAACGGACTCAAAACCGAAACGGAAACAAATACTTCCTAAACAAGATTAAATCTAACACTTTTACATCATGTTACGCCTCTACAAGCTGACAAGCTGGTATATATTACCAGAACAGCAAAGGATAATCCTCCAGTTACTTTCGTCCTGTACGCCAACGACAACGGTGACGGTGAGTTCTGGGCAGTTCGACTGAATCTTGATACATCTTTTGTGTTCTTGTTGTACGACATGGTGGTGATGCTTCTACCGACGTCACCATCTATAATGAGTTATTTTAGACAATTATAGTAATCGTATCACATTATAATAATTGAGTTATTTTAGATAGTTAAGATTATGATTTGATATCATAATAATATCACACCCATATGATAATTGTCTTCAACTAACATCAAGCTCAACGCTCAACGGTGTATTTAGAAGCTAGAGAATCAGTATACATTGACTGGCTTGGCCTTTTGATTTCTTTTCTTAGTAGGATATTGAACATGAACTTCAACTCGTACAATTCATGATCAGAACTTTTCGGAAGTTTAGTTAGAAGATGATACGCAATACTGAAACATTAAAGCTCCAATCATTATATCCCTTTCCAATAATTTGAGGCAAAGAGGATGTACTTCCTGTTGTTTCAGTTTAGGTAGAAAAAAATCACTACACACTTTTTAGATCTACGGCTTCCTTTCTGTTTCTTGATGTTGCTATTCAGCCAACGTTCTTTCTGTTTCTTGATGTTGCTATGTAGCCAATCGTTCTTGCCACATATCATTGAAATGTTAGGTGTGCAAAGGTCCAGTTATCTGCAAAGTAGAAGAATAGAAGTTTTCTTTTCCCCACATTATGCCTAATATTGTTAACATACCTTATGCAGGTTGTCAAGTACCTTATGGCCTCTTTCGACATAATCAATTCAACTGATAATCAAGGGAACACTGTGTTACATGTAGTGGCCTATCGAGGGCATCTGCCTGTTGTAGAGGCATTGGTTGCTGCATCTCCATCAACCATGTCAGCTGTCAACAATGCTGGTGATACTTTTATTCACTCAGCTATTGCAGGATTTAGAACCCCAGGCTTCCGGCGGCTTGACCGCCAAATGGAGCTTATGAGACACCTCATACGTGAAAGAACAGCAGATATCCAAAAGATCATCAACTTGCCGGAATCATATGTACATTTCTAGATTGCGCTGTTCACCATCACCATCCTCGCACGTCGATGGTCATGGGCGTGGAACCTGGACACCAGCAATTTCTGGTAATTGGAACAGTACATTGAGCCATTTTTGTCATATCGAAACGACAATCAGCTTGCCCGAATCATATGTACATTTCTAGATTTGAAGAATACTAATCCGTTGGTAATGTGAGCGAAAGAAAATGCTGCTAATTTTCAGATA
The DNA here is from genome assembly GCA_036346405.1 of Phyllostachys edulis. Lineage (NCBI taxonomy): Eukaryota > Viridiplantae > Streptophyta > Magnoliopsida > Poales > Poaceae > Phyllostachys > Phyllostachys edulis. Next base: position 4,734 of record JAYEVD010000709.1, read on the forward strand.
TCAACTTTTCATACTGTTCACAGTAGCATCTGAATTTTATTTAGCACAGAAATTTTGGCCCAAAGCGAAGCAATGACAACCAAACAACATCTCGGCGCGTGATCTGCCCTATGAAAACAATGTACCAACCAAACAACATCTCAAAGACATCGACCCAATAAACCAACCAAACACCCCATCTTGTATCTACTCATTTTGTTGAACTCAACTGTATGACCCGTCTGGGACGGGCTAGCCCCATCTTGAGGAACCAAACACACCCATAGGTACTGTATATCAGTTCCTAATTATCGAAAAACTAAAAGTACTAACATGGCAGATGAATGAAGTTGCAAAATTGATGTTAATAATTATTTGAATGGATGGTCAATGTGGCAATATGGTGTCACCTGATGATCCTTGTCAACTTCATACTTTTATTTACATGAAAATTTTAAATGATCTTAGTTATGCTGTTTGCAAGTTAACGGCCCTATCAAGTTGAATTTTAAGTTTTGGGACCTAAATGTCACTTCATTATAAGTTTAGTATTCATGCAAAGGGAGCATAGAAGCATTACTCACTTTTATAAATATATATTATTAAAATTTTACAAATATGTTGACAAAAATCAACTATCAAAAGTTGCACGTCAAATATAGTGTTCAAAACTCAAGAATTTTTCAGAGGGAGTTCTTCCTAGTTGAGCCTTTCGGGCCTCGGCAAGATACCCCTATTGTTCCCCTGGCTTGTCAATGCCTTGCTAAAATTTCGATCCATAAGCTTTGCCAGGCCAAAGTCTGCTATTTTTGTGCTGAAATCTGCATCAAGAAGTAAATTTTCAGGTTTTATATCACAATGTATGATACATTCGTGGCATTCCTCATGGAGATAAAGTAATCCTTTTGCAACACATAGAATAGCTTGGAACCTTGTGTTCTAATCCAATACTTTCTCATTCTTAAAGCCCTCACCTCGGTTTGAAATTGCTTCTCTCCTTGCCTCATGCCTTGAAGCTTCTTGACAGCTATTAATTTTGAGTTCGGAAGTAGCCCTATGAACACAGAACCAAAGTTACCTTGTCCCAATTTATCTGAGAAATTCTTTGTGCAGTGTTTTAAAAAGGAATAATTGTAAAGTACGACAGAATCGTCAGTTCAGAAAGCCTTTTGAGTTAAATTTCTTTTTTGAAACATCCGTACTATCAAACCAAGAGCACATAGTGTCGCAAAAATACTACCTAGCACTGATTAGCACAGTAAGCTGCACATAGTGTCCCTTCTTTTCATTTTCTTGAACTATAGTATCAGAGGCTGCAAGACGTATATAAAGATCAATACCATCAGTATTACCGTCAGATAATTGTTTAAGATCCCGGAGTTCACTATTCCAAATAATGCATCCACCTTCATGTGCATATGCTGTACAAGTGCAATTGCTCAGGCATATAGATTTGCACTCCTCCTTGCCTTGGACTAGCAGTGTCGTTGGATGACCTTAAATTTTGATGTTTGCTCTCTTTCTAAATCCGTCATCCTCTTTTTGGTCATTTGTCGTATTAGAGTCAGCACATTGGAGATCTATTTGCCTGATGCATCCTTGACTCCGTGCTCCAAGATCCCAACTCCTTGAGGAAGCTGGCCTGAAACCTGGCAAGCAGTAGCATTGCTCACCCGCACCTGTCTTGCAAACTCCAAAAGGCCCACATATCGAATACCGTGTGGGACCCAATTCGAGAATCCAAATCCTCGTGGAATCACTATGTTATTCACTGGATCGATGAATAGCACTCACAGAATCGTCACGAATCAATTCATACATAGCGTAGATAAAACCATACCATTCATTAATCAACACATCGAGCTTTACATGGACGCGTCGAATCGGGTTTTTACAATAAGGGCGAACATGCCAAAGCGATTACATTACAAAAGTAGCAGGCGACAGCGGAAGTAGAAAGGGTGAGAGCACATCTCTCCACGAGCAAGTGGTGGGGAAACTTGTGTCGCGCGATATTAACCAAGGACTTGGGTAATATTGGATGCACGCAAGTACCAACGGAGTCAACTAGGCGGGGCAAGATCGGACTAAGCGAACTAATCTACTCTTCATCATCTCTGAGCCTCCGACCACGGATCCTCGTAGTATCGTAGTCTTCCTTCATCTTCATTTTACGAAGGGTTTAAGGAGAAAGCGAGAATGAGCACTACTAGTGTTTCATGAGCCAACACACAATGCAATAATATACATGCAAGGCTTAACAAATATGGCTCGAGTTCTTTTATTTGCTAAAGCGATCTTTTTAAATATCATACTTACAAAGTCCTATCACTTAGCATTTTAACAAATTGCATTTTAATAAAGAGAGCAATGTGCAATATATATTTTAGTAGAGGTTCCTCGTGGAAACTCTACCATGCATCTTTCAATTGGAGCGCCTCCAATGACCACCACTGAGCTCGAAGACTCGGGGAAAATCAACACGAGGGCTAGGTGAGCCCTTCCACCATTTTCCATACCACGCACAAAGTTTTGAAATAGAACTAACTCAAGTTATGATTCCCATGTCCGCCTTTGGCCAGTAAAGGCATTTGTTTAAATAGTTTTAGACTCTGCGAGAGGTTGCACACTTTACCCACAAGAGATAGTCATACCCGTTACCCCACATGATTAGTAGTCATGTAGTTGGGCGGCAAATCCCATGATAACCTTTCTAGATATCTCACCTTCTGTCATTCCACCCATACGAGTTCGCCCATATGTTGTGCGGGATGTTTACCACAACGACTAAGCCTTGGTGGCCCAACCTAGCGACTAAGCGTGGCTGTGCTTCACCTTTTCGGTGTCCTTCCAAGTCGAGATATCTCCGCCACTTATGCGTTCTTGACCCCCTCGGTGAGATGACTTTCGGGGTTCAATAACTTTACTAAGCCAAGTTGCACTCTGCGGACTTGTGGTTGTACTTGTTTAACACGGAGGTCGTGACAAGATTAAGTCCTTAGGGTTATCTGGGTGATTCATTCCACAAGCCAACCATCCACGTGCTCCCGAGCACCCACCGCCTCACCATCCGCCCGAGATAGAACTAGCAATTGGGGTTTTGAGGAGTAAACCAAATTATTTTCACACCTTTTAGCCAATGGACCACCAATGACTACCCAAATCATTTTTATGTTTGAGGAAATGATGATTGGGGTATTTAATACCCGATACTTAAGCAAGACTAGCATGTCGCTTAAGTACAACCTATAACTAGTATTACCAAATAGTTACTAGGGTGATGTAACACCACGATTTTAGAGCCTTTTGAAAATTTTCAAAATAAAAGGAACCATTTGGTTTTGATGATAATTCAAAAGCTTAACACGAGAATTTCAGAATTTGAAGTGTTTAAAATGACTAAACTAAACCTCAACTAATCCAAAGCTTAGTTCCTTTAGTGTTGCTCTAGCTCTCTAGAGCTATCTCTCCTTTTCTTAGTAAGGGTTTCCTTTCCTTTATCCTATGCTTGGACATTCTTTTATGTCAGGTGTCCCTCTTGTTTGACCTCTCTGTGGTCATCTCCTCCTTAATCTTTTGGGTCTTTTCTCTCCTGAGGAAACCTCTCTCTGTTGAGACCTTTGTTGGTTTACCCTCTGGTCCAACCCATCCTTTGGGTCAGGACCTTCCTTACTCTCAATTACAGTTTAAACCTCCTCTCAGGTTTAGATTCTTTCTAGTATCTAGAACTCCTTTGAAGACTGGACAATCCTTGCGGTTTTGACATTTTTCTCTTTTGGTTGGACACCCCCTAAGTCTAGACTTTCCTTGGGTTTAGCCCTTTATGTACCCCAGACTTCCTTACCCTTTGGAACCCTCACGTGGTTCGGACCTCTTCTTTGTCTTGACCTCTTTGATGTCTGGATCTCTTTTGATCCTAGACCACATTCTTCGGTTGGGCATATTTTGATCTAGCAGGACCTCCTCTCACATCTTTTGCTTGAGTCTCCTCTTGCTCCTTTGGAATGCCCGATAATTCACTTGAACCTACATGGCCAATTGGATCTTCTTTGCATTCGATTGAACCACCTTTGTGCTCAATTGGACCCCTTCGATTTCCCTCTGAACAGATTCAGGACCTCTTGTGATCATCATCCAGGATCCAGGACCTATTTAGGTCTAGATCTCCTAAGTGCTTGGACCTCACTGGTCCGGATCTCCTTCTCTGCTTAGACCTCCTCGGGGTCTAGGTCTCCTTTATAACCACTTGAGTTCTTTCTATGCTCTTGTGAACCTCTTGGTGATCACTTGGACTCCTTTGCATACGATCCTTGTAGCCTTCTCTTTGGAAAGGTCCTTCTAGTGCAATCGGTATTACCACCCCAATTCACGGTAATACCATTCTTTAGGACCTCCTTCCCATTCGTTAGGACCTCTCCATGCCCATTTGAACCCCTTGGTACTTTCCTTGACCGCCAAGACCTCCTCTGATCTCATTTTAGCGCCAATCTTGGAACATCTGGTTTTCTAAGTTCTTTTAAATGTGTAAAATGAATTAAAACTATTTACTTTAATGAGAATTCAAAGTTGGTTACATTGGAAGGGTTTGAGTTGTTTATACCTCCTTCTTTGTTAGCTCGGCAAACCTTCCTTTAGCCTATCTCTTTTGGGCTATGTAGGTTTAGACCTTCTCTGTGGCCTAGACCTCCCGGTGGTTCTTAGGTTAGACCTCCCATGGGGCTCAGACCTTTTCTCACATGGACACATCTTTGGGTCGAGGCCTTTCTCTTTGAGTTCGATTACTTTGAAACTCTTTGTTGGTTTGAATCTCTTGGATCGAGACCTCTTTTACATTCGAGACTTCTCTTAAGTCAAGACCCCTTGTTGCTGAGCACGTTCCTTATGCCAGATCCTCTTTTCGACCCGGGACATCATGGCAATTCATTGGGTCCCTTGTGTGCCTTTGAACCTCTTAAGTTCGTTTGAACCATCTTGGCGTTACTCTTGGCCAAGGACCTCCCTCGGGTGGAACTCCTCTATGGAATCCCTCTGGAACCCCTCACTTTGGACCTCCCTTTTGTTTGAATCCAGCAGTGCAGACCTCTCCTCACTTCAATCCAAAGGCCTAGACCTCCCCCCTTGCACGTTGATCTTGGTGTTGGACCTCCTCTGGAGATCAACACTTGGGACTAACTTGCCTTTAATCGCAACCACGGGACCTCTTTGTAGTTCTCTGGACCTCTGTCCAAGACCTCTCCGTGGCCCTAATAAATCTGGCCCTAGACTTCTCGCATGAGCCTCCCTCGAAGAGATCCTAACCGTCGGGACCTCCTCTTGTTGATCTGACGTCGGACCTCCCCATGTTGAGACCTCCTCTGTATGTCGGACCTCCTCAACCCTTAGACCTCCTTATGGCCTCTAGGACCTTTTGTCGTCAAAGACCTCCCACGTCCTTTGGGCCTAGGACCTCCTAAGCCTCTCGGACCTCTTCAAAGACCTCCTCTGCAGGGGCAAGACCTCCCCTCTTGACCCATTGTTTCTAAGTTGGTGGCCCCTTGCGAGACTCGACCATTTCATTTCCTCATACGTTAATATCTTGGGCATTTAATGCATGTCTTGTCACATTAAATACATCCACATACGTGGCGTTTTACTCTGAATTGGGTCACCTAGCTGTACTCTGACATCCTTCTTTGTTCCTTCCCAGAGTAACATACGTTGTCCTTCCTCGTACCTTTTACCCAGGGTGGTAGTGACACCTACCCTGCCACTTACCTACCTTTGACCCATTTCTATACTTATCCTTGGTACGTATGTTTCTAGTTTGCTTCACCCATTTTGACTATAATTAGTCCAGGGAACTCTGCCATATTATCTTCTTCACACTCATCATCTTAGCTCTCATTCGGTGGCTTTCGGGGAAGACCTTGTTGTTCGACCTCCTCCATCCATTGGTTCCTTCTTGTCCTGGTAAGTCCTTGGTGATCTGCTCCCTCTTATTATTGCCACGCATTGAGCTGGTTGTGTCCTCTCGGGACCTCCTGGTGGACTCCTTTTGGATTTCTATGGTCTTTGTGTGAGGACCTCCTCCACTGCTTTTAGCAAGGACTATTCCTCGGGACCTCCTGTTTCATTGCCGAAATCACTCCTTTGGGGTCTTTGCTAAGGACCACCTCCTCTTAGTAGCTTAGACCTCCTCCAAAGAACACATTCTAAATCTGATACTCTTCTATTAATAGAGTTTTGAGGTTCCTCTGGAGTTCTTTTGGTTCTTTATTGGGATCTCTATTGATTCTTTATTTGAGCATTGTTTGAATCTGTTCTTTTAGCAGTGTAGATCTTGGCGTTTCAGAGAGCCAAAGGCGTGAGAGAGAGTAGATCCCTAAGCTATCAAGCAAGAGGCAAGTTACACTTTTGATCATTACAGGATTAGCAAGCCACTGTGGGTGGTCGACTTCACGAATAAATCCTGCCTGGAGAAGCTTGTCAATCTCCGACTGGATTGCTTCCTTCCGATCGGGTGCAAAACGTCGTAGTTTCTGCTTGATCGGTTTTTATCGGTGGAGAGCAAGCATGCTCGATCACCTCGGGGACTCGGGCATATCGGACGCTTGCCAAGCAAACCGTCTTGATTTGCTTGGAGGAAGGAAGACGGCGACTCTTCCTATTTAGGGTCGAGTCTTGCTCAGGCCAGAATCTTCGCGGCGGTTGGATCTGGTTGTCTGACCCATGTGACGACTTATATTTGTCGGGAAGCGCTTTTGTCGAGTAGTACCTCCTTGATGCAGTCGGATGGTTTTGGGCGTCATCTTTGGCTTCGAGTGCTTGACTGCATGGGAGGCGGATTAACCTCTCTGGTGGAAGTTCATCAACGATTGCAAAGGATTTCGATCGCATCGTAAGCCATTTTACGATCTCCTCGGTGTGATGACTCCTTCGCCCGGCATTTTCAAACTTTGATACCGTAATGCGTGGCTATCAAGAATTTTGCTAATCTTTGGTCGAGAGATTAGTTGTATCTTGATTCGAAGTTTACTACATCAAGCGGGATCTTCTCGTTCGGAAATTGTCGGGTTTTCCAAGCGTCACGGTAAGAAACTTGTCCTATCGGTTTAGCGGTAGAACCGGAACTATGCCATGAAAAGCATATTTCACAGGTTTCACCTTTGACATGGGGATCTGCATTTCTTCTAAAGCTCCTACAAATAATATATTCAAGGAACTACCCCATCCACTAAGACCCGATTAACTTGAGCAATTATTAATAGTTGGTTCAGCGGCGATGGGGAACCTACCGGTCGAGTCGATGGGATGGTGCGATCGTTTTCTTTGAAGAAATTGCGGTGTCAGACCACTTGAGTGCTTGATTACGGTTGGAGATTCAGCGAGGTTGACCTCCGCTCCATGGCCTTGGATGGCGTCTGGACTCGTATGAAGAAGATCCTCCAAAAATCATGTTGGTGTGTGTTGGGGATCACGGTACTCCATCTCCTCGTCGCCATCCTTGTCCTTTTTGGAGCTTGTTTCTCCATGTTCTGTATTCTTTGGAAATGGTCCTTACTGCATAATAATCCTCCGATTTCTTCGCGAGACCACGACGGTCTTGCGAATCATGCCACTGCTGGTGAAGTGGACACCACTTCTTATTAAATGCAGAATCCCGGTCGGAACTTTTGCTTTGCTTGACCGGCATAGTCCTTCTTGCCCTTCTGATCTTATGCAGGCAGCGATGACTTCTTTGTCGTGGTCTGCGGTTCTTTTTCTTCTTGAGAGACTTCTTGTTCTTTTTCTCTGTTTGTCGGGGCTGGTGTGGGGAATCTTGTCTTCGATCGATGGCTTCACACCACTCGATTGCTTCACTTGATGGCATATTTGTCGCCATATTAAAAAGCTCAGCGGTTGTTCTTGGAGGGTTCATTGCTATGTCCTCGTAAACCGCCGATTCCTTAGACTGTTTTAAAAGCTTTGAATAACGAGAGGACTCTGCGACTTGGGTATAGAGTTCTGAACTGGTGAACCTCTTGATATATTGGCGTAAAGTCTCCTCGAGATCCTACTGGGATTACGTGGAGATCGTCCTCCTTCGAGGCGGTCGTCATACCACTGAAGTTGGCAATCGAGAAGATCTGAGTTGTTCCCAAGTATATATGGATCCGGCCGGTAAGTTTAACAACCACGGACAGGGCGGACCCTTCGAGCAGTGGGTAAATAGTTGGCCATTACATTCTCATCGCCACCGGCTGACCCCTAATAGCGGTGGTATATATTTGGAGAAATTCCAATGGGTTTTGAGTTCCATTGAATTTGTCCAAGTTAGCCGATCCGGCAAGCTGGCCAACGACCCTGACTTGGAGCGGCGAAGACTCGACAACTGTGATTGATTCATGGCGTCTTCTACAGGAAGGTGCGGGATTATGTCGGTGGGAGACCGATCCCTAGGATTGGAGCATTTGGAACTCCGGTTGTCTGAGTCCGATCGTGAACATTGATATGATGTCCACGACCACCACTTGGTTCAAGCGATGTCGGAGATCGTTAGGTCCTAGTGGTGGTTCTTCTCGGCAGCGATGGGGAGTACCCTCTTGAAATAGCCTTCTCCCTCGTGACTCCTTGGTGGAATCGTCGAGGAGGTCTTGGTATCGGCGCTCTCTGGTATGGCCGTCTTTGTCCCCTCTTGAGGGAGGCGTTGGGGCCGAAGTCCTAGTCGACTTCTGAACCCCTCTGTTCTCGTCGCTTCCGTTATTTGCATGGTGCATTGGAGAATTTGGGATACGACCTCGAGTTGTACAAAACTAGGCGTTCTGCTAGAAGCGGGATCGAATTATTTAACATGTTTTGAATCGTCGCAAGTTTTGTCACGATTCTGAAAGGTCTCGGGTGGTTCATCTTGGTGCGTAGGTGTCACGCTGTCTGAACCTTCCCGACCTTCGTTTGTTGATCTGTCGGTCACTACGGGTGGGGCGGTGCGGCGAGTTAAGCGATTGGCGTCGATTAGTTCCGTTGCCTCCGGAAGTTGGTGCTTGCGGCGGATCATCTCTAACAACACGTGATGGCGTGGTAGAGAGTGTAGGACCGTCGCGGGGCATCTTGATCTTCATCTCCGATCGCGTTGACCTCGTGCTTCGGCATTGATCTTCCGATGAGCTTCCATCATAACTAATGGAGAGCTTGTCGGTAACCGCGAGAATCTTCCACGATGGAGATCGGTCGGAGATGAGCACTTCTGAGGTCTTCTCGGCTGATCAAACGAACCGCCGATCGTATCTTTGAGTGTGATCATCCCACATGGCCTCGACCGGTGGAGGTTTCATCGACACAGATTACCGGTGATGGTTGACTCTGGAATTGCGAAGCGAAGAAGAGTATCTTTCACCATGATTTCATCAATGGTATAGAGTTTTCGGGTGATGGAGCTGAAATTTCTTCCTGTTTAGCGGTCGAGAAGGCCGCTTGAAAGATCCTCGGCATTCGACCGGTCGAGCGGCGGTTCTCTGGTTGCGCCACGGTAGTGGCGGCGCATCTTCATCCATCCGTCGACCTCGCTTGCGTCGGCGGCGAGCTGGCCGTGAGAGGATGAGAGGATGACTGCCATTTTCTTCCATGGCGGATACATCCTTCCATGTCGAGGTTGGCGTAGTCGCCGTCGAACGAGTTTTCCTCATCCCAAACTCGGGCATAGTCGCGCAGGCATTGCGAGTTTTTGGGCGAGGATTTTCTTGGCTAAAAAAAAAAATTTCTTCAGAAACTTACGCCTTCTTCCCCCGCACGGGCGGCGCCCGTTGTCGACGATCGAATCGCCGATCTTCTGAAAATAAGCGAGGAAAATGGCGTGGAATATCACGGAATGGAATGGGGTCGCTCTTTATTGATATGGCTGGATTTACAAGATGTGGCTAAGTACTACCTGAATTACCTTGAATGGAGGAATGTAGCAAGACAATCGGACTTAGAATATGAGTCTAAAGTGATTATCTAACTTCTAATTCCACCGCTTGAGGCTTGTGCATATCTTTGCCTTGGCCTTGTTTTTGTGTGTCGCCTATCGTCTCCCTTCTTGTCTCTCGTGTTTTGTCCCTCCTCTTGTCTCTCTGCGCTTCACCTTTAAATAACCCAGAAGAGGTGGCGGTTACTCTGGAGAAGGCGTCCACGGTGAAGCGTTACGACTAGTCGGAGCGGTAGAAAGTTAGCAATGTGCTAACTTCCTTGCGATTGCTTGTGAAAAGCTTAGTAGGGTGGTTAATAGTCGATGTCTCGGGGTTGTACCATCGCATGGTTTGGAGCATTATAACACGTGTTCCATTCATCATACGATAAGAAATACGATTCGATAATTTTCTGGCGGTTATACGGTGGGGATTAGGCACAAAGCCTCATCAGGCCGAGGTACCGATAAGTAACCTCTGAATACTAACGACCGGGGAGGTCGTTAGTCTTAGGGATTACAACCATGAAAACGTATGGTCTTTTATTATGCATTTAAAATAATACATAGAGGTTTTAATCCTCGTCGGCTAGCCCGAACTTTAAATGGGCTGGTGCGTGTATATACCTTTTCCGATGAAATCGTATCGGCAGAACCCATTTAATGTAAGTGGTATCTGAAAGTGATGCGTGTTCACTTTAAAGTTGAGAACTTGCCTTGGGAAGCGAAGAGTTCCTGTCAGTTTGAACAAAAAGCTTTTTGTCGGTTGGACTTTGTAGGAATCCTTTGAAAGTATCGGAAGTTTATAAAATCTTCTCTCGTGGGCTCTTAGAATTTTTATGCTTCCAAAATCCCTTCGATCCTTTAGCTTCTGCCAAGAAATCCTCGAGTCTTTTCTGTTCTTGACCACAAAGTCTTCAACTTCCGCTACTCATCCTTGAGGATTTTCGCCATGTCGGACAAATTACAAAGTGGTTGTCTTGAATTGGGCAAGAAAAAGCTTGAGGCTTTGGCGAAGATGGGAATGCTCCCGGATAGAAATCGATTAATTGGAGACCGTATTTGGAGAGCATTTTCGAGTAGTGAAGATGAGAAATCCTGTTTTCTCGCCTACATCGAATGTGAAATTTGAGATTACCGATACAAATTCCTCCTCGCGTTCTTGAACATTACGGGGTGGAATTGGTGAATTATTAAATTCGATCGCAAATATTAGTATTTTCACATATTTGTGCGAGGCATACACGGGAATACAACCGAACTTGAAGCTCTTTAGTTATTTCTACCGCATGGTGATGGGAAAATCTGCGGCAAAATCTGAAGGCGCTCTGGGGAATGCACATTGCGTCTTCATGGCGGGAAGGCCGATGAGTACATCTTCATGTCTGCGAAATCTTCGTGGTTGTCATGGAAAAAATCTTGGTTTTACATGGCGATTCTGAAAACGATGGCCTCTACTTGGCGGAACTAGAGCAAGTGAAAACTCCAAGTGGAAGAAGCAGTAAAGAAGGCGGGGATAGTCAAAAGATGGGCGGATGCCATCTATGACTTCTTAGTCGAGGGCGACTTCGTGGCATGTGGTGAAGGATTTCACCTTTCGTCGAGATTAGCCCATTGAAGCTCCGGACTCATTCCTGCTCTGGTGCCTTGATCGTGATGAAGCTACCTCGGAAGGTGGTAAGTCTTTGAGATAAATTCGATCGGTATTTTGATTTGATTAATGTATTACCTTAAAATCATCTATTCTTCATACATTAAAGCTCTTTCCTGGAGAAATTAGAGAACGAGTCAAGATGATGCATCTTGGGAACTGGAGAAAATTTGAATGCCCCAAGATCTTAGTAGTAACTCCTATTGAAGGAGAGGCAAGGCTTAAGGTAATTTAATCAAAATTCCTTTTACCATGTGTATACATATATTAGACCAGATTTCCAATCGTGCTCTACTTTTGCGATCGGTCGGATTGCGAATCATACAATCTGGTGAGGATCAACGTCCACCTTAGTTTCGACCGAGTCGTGCCTGAGGCACTTGAAGGAGATGAATCCTCGAGGTAATAGAACATTTGGAATCATATATGTACGAATTTTTTAGATAAAGGATTTCTTCACCCAATCAAATTTGTTCTTTGATTTAGGTGGATAAGCTCGAGGGCATGAGAATGTAGCTGCGGAGGTGTGAACTCGAGTGGTCGTGCGACCTTACGGTTATTCTTGAAACAAGCGATCTGGAGATTGATGAAACCACTCCCTCAGGCCGGATAGTCGGGAATGCGGTCCTTGATGGGCGGTCGAGGACATCTTCCGACATCTTGTTGGAGGATGTGAGGTTCAACAAACCTTCTTTGGTCGAGAACCGGCAAATTTGGAAGAGAAGAAAAGGAAGGCTAAGCGGCACAGATTTCTCTCTTGCGCGTTTGAGTCAAATCCAGGAGATTAACAAGGTATGTACAAATGAAAGTGGTCGTATAAGTATGTACCTCTAATAATTCCTTGATGATTTGATACTTTGAACTTCCCATCTTCGGTTTGCATAGGTCTTACGGTGTTCGGTCGTTTCAGGCCGGGTTCTTCTGAGGACTCGGCTTTGTGGAAGTTCAGATCGAGCACTTCTCGGGACAAAGTTCTGAGGAAATAGTGGTCGAGAAGCCCCCGGCGGTGACAAGAACAACGGTTGAGTTGGATCCTTTGGTGATTGAAACCCCTTACGTGGAGGTAGATGCCTCGAGAGGTCTCAACGAGGTTCGATCCTGGCGATAACCCTTCCCAACCTAACAAGTTCCTTTTAGTCCCGATTCGCCGAGGATAAGGAGCTTGATGAGGCGTGGCGAAAGTATCGGATACTCAACTCAAGATGCACCTCGATTTGATTTTTTGGTTATAATGACCGAGCAATTCGGGTAAGTATTCTCGACCACTTCATAGCTCTTCTTTAAAAAGTTTATAAGAAACTTAAGAAAGAGAAGCTATTTGTGTAGCATTTGGTCGAGAACTTTCTTTGTGATCGGAGGATGACCCGTGAGTTAAGGACTTGGAGCAAAAGCACTCGAGTTGGAAAGTAAGAACTTTTCCTTTTGAACTTTTGTTTCTTCTTCAATACTTTGCTCCTCTACAATTATTCTCCTTATCGTATTCGATAGATCTGGAGAAAATAAAAGAGGAGGTTGTGGTGAGAAAGCCAAGGCGGCTCTTCTTGAAGAAGAAATAAAAGCTAAAGACCGATCATTTCTTTGAAGCAAGTTCACTAAAGACCGGTTGATCGTTGAAACAACGACCAAATATGAAACACTTAGCAAAACAAATGAAGGTAATATGTAAGTAAGCTTGATTTTTCCTTCACTTATGCTTGTGTTCATTAACTAATTTGTTTTTGCGAGACAAGCGCAAATCTTGAAGCGAGTAAAAAAAACGAAATTTGAGCGAGGATAAGGAGGCGGCTCTTGCTCAAAATATTGATGAAAAGATTCATGCTTTGAACAAGATGATCTTTGATATGGGATCGAGGATCAAGCTTGCCTTCCTTAGGAGATCAATAGAGAAAATGAACTATTTGGGTCAACTTCTAGAGGACCTTAAAGTTACTGCTCAAAACTACTCGGACGAATTATGCGGGCCCTAAAAGCAGGCGTTGCAAGTGGAGTTAGTTTTGCTTTGCAAAAAAAGCTTCCGACCCTCCATAGATCTCCAAGTGTTAAAGATGACTTCAAGCGCCCACTGAGGAGGCGACCAAGTTCATGGAAGAACTCGGGCCACTCGGAGATATAGTTGTAGAGGAGATGGAGGTCGAATCTCAAACAAGCGATTAGGTGGGAATATTTCTTAGAGTAGGTTCTGCAAGTGTAAAAATATTTGAATATCTATGAAAACTTACCTTTTATGTCATTGACAAAGCTTTTGTTTATCTGTTTGACTTTTTTAAAATTCTCGTATATTTCCTAGCCCCATTTGCTTTATAGTAGAAGAAGCGTTCTTGTACAAGCGGTGAGCCAAAAAGAGAATAAAAAGAGGTCATAACCATGTATGTGAGTTTTGAAGGTATGTTTGGACATGTAAGACAAAAGCGATCGTTCGATACTAGGAAATCAAATGTGGTCAGGGACCGTATGATTTCGACTAGTTATAGATCTTTGTTTGTCATAATGGAAATACCAATCAAAAACACTATATATGGTCGGAAAAAGACTTTGTCAAACTTGACATAAGAAGAAATGCAAATATGTATGCAACAAATTATAAGTGAACTTTGTTTATATCTATTGTCCCATAATGCAAGTGGAACTAATGCTAAGACACGAAGGCATCGACACATTTCTTGAAAGCGTGTTCAAATTACATATCCGTGGTAGCGAGGATCGTGAAGAAAAGAACCGTCGCTAGGAAGCTCCTTCGATTAGGCGGGACCACGTCGCGAAAAGGAGAGACTTGACTAGGAGGCTTTCAGTGTCTGAGCCGAGAGCAGGACAAGAATAGACCGAGAATCTTAAAATAATGAAGCATAATCTTGAGAATCGTAAGCATATCATTCATGAGATAGTTAGTTGTGTGGCGCTCACGATTACTCATTTTCTTTGAGAAAAGAGTGTAGTCGCGTGGGAATCATTTGAAGAAAAATGCTCACGACTAGGACCATAGAGTATCGAGAGATCCTTAAAAAGGATATCGAGAGAAAATGTCTTCTCGACCGGACTAACAATAATAAGCGACGAGAATGTAGGTGTATATATATAAGCAAGGTTGCACTTAATTAATTAATGAATTTAATGAAATTGAAATTGAAAGAAATGAAAGAATGAAAATTAAACATAGAACTTACGCAATTGATCGATGTTCCAAGAATTTGACAAAATTTGCCCATCGGACATAGCGATCGTCACGGAACACAGTCGGGTTACGCCGACCACGGTGTAAGAGACCTTCCCATTTAGGAGAAAGTTTATTGCGATTTGTTTGGCTCTGAATTTTTACGAGAACGGATCACCTCTGACAAAGTGCGAGGTCGCACCTACGACTATGGTACCTTCGCATGGCTTGTTGGTAGGCTAGCGATCGTATAAGGGCTTGGTTTAAATGCGTTCTTCAAGAAATCGGCGTCGTCGAAGTCGTCGTTCATTCGATCATTTTCGTCAAAGCGATCGATTCGGCGAGCCAATTTTGAGTTACGGAGGAAGCATAGCTTCCGGCACCATAAACCAAAAGAATGGAGTTTCACCGGTCGCCGACGGTAGTGCGTGGTTGAACGACCCATAACACGAGAGGAAGTTCTTTAACCCAGCGCTGACCGTTTGATTAAGCGGTGAATACTCGGCGTTTGATCCTGCATAAGGATACCATTAGCCGCTCAAGCTGCTCCGTTGCTCTCGGATGTGCAATGAAGCAAAATGAACTTTGACACCAAGTTCATCGCGAGAATTCTCGAATTATTCTTTGGAGGCGGGAACCATTATGCGTGATGATCTGTTGGGTACACCGTCAGCGTGATCACATTTTTGGGAGAAATCTCTTAGCGGCCTCGGTTGTTATTTTAACGGTAGGCTCGGCTCAATCCATTTTGTAAGCGTGTCAATCATGACGAAAAGAATTGAAGCCCGGTGCTCTTAGGAAAGGTCCCGAATGTCCGATCCCAGGTTGCAAAAGGCCAAGAAAGAGGAATTGTTTGTAAGGCTTGTCTTTGGTGGTGTACTTATCGGCTATAAACCGACATTGTACACACTTCATCACAAGCTCTTTTGCATCATGAAGGGTAGTTGGCGATAATAGCCTTGGAAGGCTTTACCGACCGGGGTTACAGTAGGAATGGTGTGCTCCTGAGACACCTTCATGGATTTCGGTTAGCAATCTAATGCCATCCGTTTGAGATATGCATCTCATCAACACTCCATGAGATCCTCGTTTATACAAGGTACTTTCGATTAGAGTGTATGATTTGGCTTTTAGTGCTATCTGATCGGCCTCTACATCATCTTCTCGAATTGTGTCATCTTTGAAGATAATTGTAGATCGATGTCATCCGATCTCTACCTTGATCGTGGCGGCGCCTCACCGTCAACGACACATGGAGCATCCATGTTCCCTTGATTAGTTTGTTCAACTTGCAAAGAATCATGTATGTTCTCGGAAGGCTCAACTACGAGGGTGAATTGAGTTGCTCGAGAAAAACTCGAGGCGGGGACGGTGCGACCTCGTGGAGCCATCCGTGCCAACCTGTGCGCGAGAAAGTTTTCCTTTCTAGGAATATGTTGGATCTGAAAACCGAAGAAGTGCTTTTGAGTTTTCGTACTTCGCGAGATAAGATGACATCTTGGTACTAGAGCATTGATACTCTTTCCCCTTGATTAGCTACTAGTTGAGAATCGCCTTTCACTAATGTCTGCGAATCCGCGAGCTTAACGCTTTCGAGTCTGCTAGATAAACCTTCATATTACGCCACATTATTGGTGGCGGAAAAATTCTTGGATGGCGTACTTGATGTGTTACTTGATGAGGGATATCAAGACCACTCCGGCCCGATCCTTGTAACATCAAGGAACCGTGAAATACATTGTCCACTCGTCGTGGTGTTCGTACTCGGGTCCTTGGGTGGGTTCGAGGTTTGTCCATTCGCAATGAATTACGCTATTGCTCGACTTTATTGTTGTTAAGTGAAATGAAATGGAGATCGAGCGCCCTAGCTCGACCGCCCATTTGGCTATTCGTCACGATGATTCCTGTTTCCAAGGACTTGACCAAGGGATATCCGGTAGGTACGACCACTTTGTGGGCACGAAAGTAGTGCCTTAGCTTCCTTGAAGACATAAGGAGGCCATAGAGCAACTTTTGTACTGTGGGTATCTTTCCTTTGGTCCATGTAAGACTTCGCTACATAATAGACCGGTCGTTGGATATTATCCTTTCTACAACGATTACACCGCTAAGCATGCGTGGTGTTCTTTGCCGCCGTAAATTAGCAATGTTTCTCCGGTCTCGGAGAAACTAAAACCGGTACTTGTAAGGTACTTTTAAGTTCCTCAAAGGCATCGTTTGCCTCTTTAGTCCCTCAAAACTCCCATGTTTCGAAGAAGTTTAAAGAAAGGTAATCCTTTTTCCCTAACCTTGCTATGAAACGACTTAACGCCATCTGACGGTTAGTTTTGGACTTCCTTCTTCGTGGTCGGGCGCGATCTCGGTCGATGGCGCAATTTTTCTTGGATTTGCTTCAATACCTCTAGCGAAACTAGGAAACCAAGCGGTTTTCAACAGAAACTCGAACACACACTTTTCCGGATTTAACTTGAGGTTATGTCTTCTCAAGTTATTAAAGTTTCTTGTAAGTCGGGAATGTGGTGCGGCGTTGGTGGTCTTCGACGGATCGTCAACATAAGCTTCTAGATTCCGATCGATTTGTGGACTAAAGTTTTTGCATCAACCTTTGAAAAGTTGCACCAACATTTTTGAGACCAAATGGCATCTTAATATAACAAGAAGTACCATATGGGGTGATGAAGGAAGTTTTCTCCTCATCTTCTTTACACATACTAATCTGGTGGTACCACGAATACGCATCTAAAAACTTAGTAACTCGCACTAGAAGTAGAGTCTACTAGTTGATCAATGCGGGGAAGGGAAAGTCATCCTTCGGACAAGCTTTATTAAGATCTGTAAAGTCGATACACATTCACCATTTCCCATTATTTTTCCTAACCATTACGAGATTAGCAAGCCCTTTGTGGGTGGTCGACTTCACGAATAAATCCTGCTGGAGAAGCTTGTCAATCTCCATTGGATTGCTTCCTTCGATCGGGTGCAAAGCGTCGTAGTTTACGCTTGATCGGTTTTTATCGGTGGAGAGCAAGCACGTGCTCGATCACCTCGGGGACTCGGGCATATCGGACGCTTGCCAAGCAAACCGTCTTGATTTGCTCGGAGGAAGGAGACGGCGACTCTTCCTATTTAGGGTCGAGTCTTGCCCGACCGAATCTTCTTGGCGGTTGGATCTGGTTGTCTGACCCATGTGACGACTTGATTTGTCCGGAGAAGCGCTTTTGTCGAGTAGTACCTCCTTGGTGCAGTCGGATGGTTTGGGCGTCATCTTTGGCCGAAAGTGCTTGACTGCATGGGAGGCGGATTAACCTCTCGGTCGGAAGTTCATCAACCGGTGCAAAGGATTTCCGATCGCATCGTAAGCCATTTTCGATCTCCTCGGTGTGATGACTCCTCGCCCCGGCATTTTCAAACTTTGATAACCGTAATGCGTGGCTATCAAGAATTTTGCTAATCTTTGGTCGAATCGAGGATTCCGTTGTATCGCGGATTCAAGTTTACTACATCAAGCGGGATCTTCTCTGTTCGAAATTGTCGTTTTCCAAAGCGTCACCTAGAAGGAAACTTGTCCTATCGGTTTAGCGGTAGAACCGGAACTATGCCATGAAAAGCATATTTCATGTGTTTCACCTTTGACATGGGGACTGCATTTCTTCTAAAGCTCCTACAAATAATATATTCAAGAACTACCCCATCCACTAAGACCCGATTAACCCGAGCAATTATTAATAGTTGGTTCAGCGGCGATGGGGAACCTACGGTCGAGTCGATGGGATGGTGCGATCGTTTTCTTTGAAGAAATGCGGTGTCCAGACCACTTGAGTGCTTGATTACAGTTGGAGATTCGACGAGGTTGACCTCCGCTCCATGGCCTTCGGGATGGCGTCTGGACTCGTATGAAGAAGATCCTCCAAAAATCATGTTGTTGTGTGTTGGGGATCACGGTACTCCATCTCCTCGTCGCCATCCTTGTCCTTTTTGGAGCTTGTTTCTCCATGTTCTGTATTCTTTGGAAATGGTCCTTTACCCGCATAATAATCCTCCAGTTTCTTCCGCGAGACCACGGCAGTCTTGCAGATCATGCCTACCTGGCGTGAAGTGGACACCACTTCTTATTAAATGCAGAATCCTTGGTCGGAACTTTTGCTTTGCTTCGGCCAAGCAAAGTCCTTCTTGCCCTTCTGATCTTATGCAGGCAGCGAGGACTTCTTTGTCGTCGGTCTGCGGTTCTTTTTCTTCTTGAGAGACTTCTTGTTCTTTTTCTCCTGTTTGTCGAGGCCGAGGTGGGAATCTTGTCTTCCGATCGATGGCTTCACACCACTCGATTGCTTCACTAGCGATGGCATATTTGTCCGCCATATCAAAAAGCTCAGCGGTTGTTCTTGGAGGGTTCATTGCTATGTCCTCCGTGAAACCGCCGATTCCTTAGACTGTTTTAAAAGCTTGAATAACGAGAGGACTCTGCGACTTGGGTATAGAGTTCTGAACCGGTTTGAACCTCTTGATATATTGGCGTAAAGTCTCATCGAGATCCTGCGGATTACGTGGAGATCGTCCTCCTTCGAGGCGGTCGACGTACCACTGAAGTTGGCAATCGAAGATCACAGAGTTGTTCCCAAGTATATATGGATCCGTAGGTAAGTTTAACAACCACGGCCCAGGCGGACCCTTGAGCACGGTGGGTAAATAGTTGGCCATTACATTCTCATCGCCACCAAAGAGCCACGATAGCGGTGGTATATATTTGGAGAAATTCCAATGGGTTTTGAGTTCCATTGAATTTGTCCAAGTTGGCCGTCGGAAAGCTAGGCTAACGCACGACTTGGAGCCCGCAGAGAAGGCTCGACAACCTGTGATTGATTCATGGCGTCTTCTCAGGGAAGGTGCGGATTATGTCGGCCGGAGACCGATCCCTAAGATTGGAACAACTGGAACTCCGGTAGTCGATCCGGTCGTGAACATTGATATGATGTCCACGACCGCCCACTTGGTTCAAGCGATGTCGGAGATCGTTAGGTCCTAGTGGTGGTTCTTCTCGGCAGATGGGGAGTACCCTCTTGAAATAGCCTTCTCCCTCGTGACTCCTTGGTCGGAATCGTCGAGGAGGTCTTGGTATCGGATCGCTCTCTGGTATGACCGTCTTTGTCCCCTCTTGAGGAGGAAGCGTTGGGGCGAAGTCCTAGTCGACTTCTGAACCCCTCTGTTCTCGTCGCCTGTTATTTGCATGGTGCATTGGAGAATTTTGGATACCGACCCACGAGTTGTACAAAACTAGGCGTTCTGCTAGAGCAGATCGGAATTATTTAACATGTTTTGAATCGTCGCAAGTTTTAGATGCGATTCTGAAGGTCTCGGTGGTTCATCTTGGTCGTGGGTGTCGCTGTCGAACCTTCCCGACCTTCGGTTTGTTCGATCTGTCGGTCACTCTGGGTGGGGCGGTGCGAGGCGAGTTAAGCGATTAGCGTCGATTAGTTCCGTTGCCTCCGGAAGTTGGTGCTTGGCGCCCGGATCATCTCTAACAACACGTGATGGCGTGGTAGAGTGTAGGACCGCGAGGCATCTTGATCTTCATCTCCGATCGCGTTGACCTCGTGCTTCGGCATTGATCTTCCGATGAGCTTCCATCGTAACTAATGGAGAGCTTGTCGGTAACGCGAAATCTTCCACGATGGAGATCGGTCGGAGATGAGCACTTCTCGAGGTCTTCTCGGCTGATCCGACGAACTGCCGATCGATTATCTTTGAGTGTGATCATCCCCACATGGCCTCGACCGATGGAGGTTTCATCGACACCGTTACCGGTGACGGTTGACTCTGGAATTGCGAAGCGAAGGAGAGTATCTTTCACCATGATTTCATCAATGGTATAGAGTTTTCGGGTGATGGAGCTGAAATTTCTTCACTGTTTTCGCGGTCGAGAAGACCGGCTTGAAAGATCCTCGGCATTCGAATCGGGTCGGAACGGCGGTTCTCTGGTTGCGCCACGGTAGTGGCGGCGCATCTTCATCCATCCGTCGACCTCGCTAGCGTCGGCGACGTGCGGCCGGCGGAGGAGGATGAGGAGGATGACTCGCCATTTTCTTCCATGGCGCGGATACATCCTTCCATGTCGAGGTTGGCGTAGTCGCCGTCGAACCGTTTTCCTCATCCCAAACTCCGGGCATAGTCGCATGAGCATTGCGAGTTTTTGGGCGAGGATTTTCTTGGCGAAAAGAAAAAATTTCTTGAAACTTCGCCTTCTTCCCCACGGACGGCGCCAAATTGTCGACGATCGAATCGCCGATCTTACGAAAATAAGCGAGGAAAATGGCGTGGAATATCACGGAATGGAATGGGGTCGCTCTTTATTGATATGAACTGGATTTACAAGATGTGGCTAAGTACTACCCTGAATTACCTCGAATGGAGGAATGTAGCAAGACAATCGGACTTAGAATATGAGTCTAAGGTGATTATCCGCTTCTAATTCCACCGCTTAGGCTTCTGTGCATATCTTTGCCTTGGCCTTGTTTTGTGTGTCGCCTATCGTCTCCTTCTTGTCTCGTGTTTTGTCCCTCCTCTTGTCTCTCTGTGCTTCACCTTTAAATAACTTAGAAGAGGTGGCGTTACTCTGGAGAAGGCGTCCTGGTGAAGCGTTTACGGGTGGTGAACGGTAGAGAAGTTAGCAATGTGCTAACTTCCTTGCGATTGCTTGTGAAAAGCTTAACCGTAGGGTGGTTAATAGTCGATGTCTCGTGGTTGTACCATCGCATGGTTTGGAGCATTATAACACGTGTTCCATTCATCATACGATAAGAAATATCGATTCGATAATTTTACGGCGGTTATACGGTGGGGATTAGGCACAAAGCCTCATCAGGCCGGTATCCATTAAGTAACCTCTGAATACTAACGACTGTGGAGGTCGTTAGTCTTAGGGGTTATGACCATGAAGACGTATGGTCTTTTATTATGCATTTAAAATAATACATAGAGGTTTTAATCCTCGTCAAGGGTATCCTTCACCACTTGTGATGAATGAATATCCAAGCTAAGCAGATTTACCAAATGAATTTTATTTACTATATGATGCTTTGGAACTTATCTTGGTAATTGGAAATGAACATGGCTTTATGCAAATTAACCATAATAAGCCTTCCATTGTGATATCCATTTATGCATGTCATTTTGTTATCTAACGGGTGTAACTTGCGAAACACGGTTGTTGTGCTCACTCTTGCTTGATCTTTGTCTTTAGCGAGTTATGGAAGCTTTGGGTGACGTTTGTGGACCAAGTGGTCTGATCGACTAAGATTGTGCCCTCCACTGATTACTGTGGTGTATCGGGTGGCCCATGTGTTATCTCTTATTGTGTTTTGCTCACGGCTTGTAAGCTCTCTTGTAAACAACACTTTTGATTATTAATAAAGCTTGTGTTGTTGCTATGTTACCACTGTTGTTGCTGTGAAGAGCTAGCCATGATCCTTGGGACTAGCTCAGTTCACATAGAGGACCTTGGTGAGCTCCCAGTCCTCCACGTTCACTCAATGGCTGGGTCGTGTGTGGTTCGGTGGTGGCCTCAGTCCTCCACGACCTCCTTTGGGGGTCGCGGGTGGACTTGAGATGCCCACGGACCTCCACGAACACCCTTGGTCTGGCCGTGGCAGGCTCTCGGGTGCTCCCTGGCTCCAAGACCCTCTCGGGTCATGTTCTCCTGGACCTCCAGGAGGTCCTGCTGGACCTCCTGGGAGGTCTTGGTGGACTGTCCGAGAGGTCCTTTGTGGACCTCCTGGGAGGTCCTGATGGACTTTCCAGAAGGTCTTGGAGGACCTCTCGGGTGCCCTAGAGTTGGGTCGCCACGGTGACAAGGATTAATGGATTCAAATTATCAAGGATGGCATATTAATTAATTAATCAACAAGTGGGTATTTAACTACCTTAAGCTTTAACATACAGTTGATAAAGAAATAAAGCATGCAATTTTGCTAATTTAAACGAATATAATTTGCATAAAATGTAGGATCAATATGGTCAAAGTATTGACTCGCCTGGGTCTATTTACCGCAACCTTGATCTTACTCAAAGCCTTCTTAGTCAATAGTCTTGAATTCTTGATCCGCGTCTCTATCCGAATCTTAATCCCTTTCGAGTCGTTGTTTCTTGGGACTCAACTTCTAATTACGATAACGATCGAGAAACCAAATAAATCCAAAGAACTTCAAAAGACCAAATAAATTCAATTGAGCTTGAATAAGATTTGCGATGATCGAGATTATGAGAGGAGATTTTGCAAATGGGGGATGCTTGACAAAGTCAAACGACTATTTGAGTGGAAGGGGAAATAGCCGAGAAACTCTGCCGGGAGGGGAACAAGAGAGGACCAAGATCGAGGGAACATTTGCGGGGAGATTCACTTTTGGATTTGAAAGAGGGCAAAATATTGCCGATAGAGGAAAAAAGAGACATAGCTTGATCTTTTCAATTCAAGAGTTTCTTTAATATTTAACAAGGGAGTCTCATGAGTTGGGTTAGACTTATGATAGATATGAGTATGAAGGAACACTGAGCATTATTTGAGGAGTGTTGAACATTAGAGATTAGGGTGTGAGTTTATCATATGAGGAGTATAATTTTAATTCGTCGAGTTAAACTTGGAGTCCAAAGTTACTGGAATTCTTGATTAAGGCTGTGCCTTGAATTGTTGATACATTAATTATTTCTTAGAAACCCTCGATGATTTAAGTTTAGAGATAAAGATAGGATGATTGATATTGGACAGGATTATATTGGTTAATTAACTCACTTTGAACTTATTTGCGCTTTCACAAGAATGTGTATAACCATGCATGAGTTATAATTAAGATAAGGATTAGGGACTTAAGATTTAGATAATTCTATTTCTTTGATTAAAACTTACCAAATTAGGGATCTTCAAGATTTTGGGGCATGGAGAGGATACTTGACCTTTTACTGGGGCTTATCTTTCACATTGATTATTTTTAATTAACATGATAACTTTAGATAGGAGGATAAAGATGCGAGGGTTACTATTTGGACCAAGAAGATTGATAGGATTTGCAAGATAAATGTTTTAAGTTTCTAGAGCAAGAGATTGAGGTCAACATAAATTATTCTTGAATAGCTTTAAATTCAATTGCAGAAAGTTGTAACTTAAGTTCTTGTTTCTCATAGTTTTTACACATTAGTGGAAGATTAATTCAACTTAAGTTATTAATTGAACAATCATTCAATTCAGAGGGTTTGACAAAGGGAAGCTAACCAATGATTTAGCATGATCTTCAATCAACCAAAGAACTTAACCAAACAGGTCCTCCATCTGCTTTGAGGGGAAAAGTCCCACCTGCCATTGAGTGAGAGAGGGAGATAGAGAGCTAGCACTGCACACTTAGCTTCACAGAGAAAGCAGAGGAAGGGAGCAAAGCGGCGAGCAGACTACTGGGAAGAAAGCAGAGCCTAGAGAGGCGACGGTGATCAACAAACAATTTGCCGCTGTAGTGTAGGAGGCCGAGGGAGGCGGTGTCACGGCCGGGACGCCGCCGAGGAGGAGATGGCGTTAGTGGGAGCGGACGGGCGCGGCGGCCAACAAGGTCACCGGCGGCCGGAGCAAGGGGAGGAAAAGAGGAAGCGAGCATGGGCATGGGGGAGGTCCAAGAAGGCTTACCGTGCGGTTCATGGAGGTAGAGGAGCACTGGGGAGGTCTCGCGGCGGAGCGGGCAAGTGGTCGAGGCGGTTCACGGTGGCGGCGGCCTAGGGAGGCGGGGAAGCTTGGCCGGCGGTTGGGGGAGGCCAAGGATGTCGAGGTGGTGCTCCAGCTCCGGTTAATTGTCTCGAGGGGCATCGAGGAGAAGATGGCGTCGGTGGAGCTCAACCGGCCGGAACCGAGGAAGAAGGTCAGATTCGTCACCTCCTGCGGTTCAAGAATGAAATTAACTTGGGGAAACACTTCAATGGATCCTAGAACACATAATGACGCGGACGTCGCGGGGAGAAATTCGCCGGAGCGACGGAGGAGCTAGGGGTGGTGCGGCGGCCGACTTGGGAGCTCTGGTCTTTGGTGTTTTTGGCGAAAGGGAAGGAAGGGGCAAGGTGGGGGAGGGGAAAAGGGATGGCCAGGGGCTCTCTCTTGTAGCCAGGGAGAGGAAGGAGCATTGAGGCTTTGATGACCATTTGGCGCAACTTGGCGCAGGGGCACTTGGCAGGCATGGGCGGGAGTAGGGCACGGGCGCTCTCTGCGTGGGCGGGCATGGCACGGATGGGACAAGAGCGACGGCCGGTCGTGCGAGCCTGAGCGGCGGTGAGCAGATGGTGGGTGGGGCGGTAGGCGAGGACGTCATGGCTTAGTGGAGAGACAGGCGAGATGGTGGGCTCTGTGGTCGTGGTACGCCACGTGAGCTCGTGGAGTCGGTCGGGCAGAGGCGCTGAGGAGGCCGCAGCTTAGCGGCTTGGCTACCCACAGGGAGGGAAGGAGTGGCGCCGCAGCCTTTTGACCCGTGAAAAGAGGGGAAGAAGATGACCAGGCGAACGGCTCGGGCTGCGCCAACGAAAGGACGAGGGGAAGGAAGAGGCCGAAGGCCTGGGGAGAGGTCGGGCCGAGGTAGGCCAAGGAAGAGAAGAAAGGGGGCCCAAAGGAGGTGGGCTGGCCCAAGAAGAGTAATGGGCTGAGCCCAGAAAGAAAAAGAGGCCAAGACGAAAAGGGCCCGGAAATTCAAAAGAAGGAGATTCAAACCTGAATTTGAATTTCAAATGTTAAGGACATGACATTTGAAACACAAACCGAAAAGGAAAGAGAGGAAGTTTTCGAAATTAGTTTGGTAATTTGAATTACGGCGAAGAACGAAAACCAAAACGATAAACACTATTAACCGTCCGAAAAACAGGACGTTACAACACGTCACACAGAGCTGCAGGTTGGGACCATTATATAATCCACTGCTCCGATTCGTGGGACCACATATGACTTTGGACTTGACCATTAACATTAAGATCTTTTTTTGTGATCATGGTCACATCCTTATGCATCTAAACTTGAGCTGATGATTATCGTTAATGAACTCATGGCTGTAGGTAGTATCTAGTGGCATGCCAGGTATCAATGTGAATGCTGTCTGTCCGGTTCGGATTGCCAAGAACTTTATATCCGCTCCAAAATGAGACATATTGGCTCAAGGTATTTAGGTCTACATGATTGGAGAAAGGACTGGTGCAGATCTTCCGGTCCTTCCAAGAAACACGATTCGTATTCACTTGTGATCTTGTCTATCCCAACCCACTGTCCGCTCAATATTGTGTGTGTTGGGTGATCAAAGCTTTGCCAAATTACACCATAGAAGTTGTCTTCATCTCTCGTGATAAGGTTTTTATTGTCGAGGAGAATTGCAACCAGAGAGTTGGTTGGTTTCCTTGTGCTATTTGATGACCATTTTGGTGCTCCAAACTTGTTAAGGAGAACTAGATTTCCATCCTGGATATTTTGAGCTCGATATGAAGCACTGAGACAGGGTTGTCTCGGTTGGCCACCAGATAACTGACCCTCTTTGAAGTGGTTACAACGTGATACCAACATACGCCATTTGTTAAAGCTGTGGGATCAATTGATCCTATAGCTTATTTTGCAGAACAATTCAATACGAGTGAAAAATTTATGCAAAATTTTACAAAACAATAGAAAAATGATAAGAATTGACAACACAGAGCTAGATAATTATATATTTAACCCCACAGAGTTGCAATGCTGGCCACTGAACATAAAAGTTTCCACTATTACCTCGGGAGAAGAATCCCAGCTCGAAGTTTCCACCTTTTGAGATAACAGTTGTATTGCCAGAAGGAGGTTTAAATCTGAAGATTGTATCTAGTCACAGCAGATGTAATTGTGCAAAGATGGAAGATAAACAGTATGTGAAAAGAAATGGAATAGCATGTCTTGCTGGGAGAACTTTTTTTTAATTATTTAATCTATTTTTTAAAAATATTTTAAAGATAACCTCTCCCTAATTTTATTTTCAATTCTGACCTCTTTAGCCACACCATAACGCGTGGTGTGGAAAAGCACATTGTCACGTCACGGACCTCGGTGTGGCAAACGAGTGCTATTACGCCGCCCTTCTTGGCGTGTAGGACTTAGCTAAAAAACGGACGCGTGTTGGTTCGGAGGGCTATCGTGGCAGCTTTGGCCACGCCGTGGTACGTGACGTGACAAAGTTTTTTTTGTCACGCCTCGTGTTGTGGCGTAACAAAGGGGTCAGTATTGAAAATAAAGTTACGGAGAGGTTATCTTTAAAATATTTTTTAAAAAATAATTAAATAATAAAAAAGGTTCTGCTGGGGAAGACCATCCTTCTGGATGCAAATGCTGTATGTGTAGTATTCTGCAGGTTCATACACAAGGGTGGCATCCCCTTGAGAGACAAGTGCGCTTCTTTTTTTTTTCTTTTTCTTTTTTGAAACGGAGCGTGCCTTGATTTCTTTGACTTGACACTAGGGTGCCTATATTGTCAGCTCCCTCATTTGAAATATGGATGTTTATATTGTCAGATTTCTCATTTGACTTGACTTATGAAATATGGATGTTTATATTGTCAGCTTTATCATTTGACTTGACTTGTGAAATAATGTGTGTGATTACGCTTAATAGCGAGTGAGCACAACCACGCCGATCAAGATTCTTATGTCCGCATACCTAGATGTCTCATAGTCGTTTTTTTTCTTTGGTCCTACTAAGACTTTTGCTTAGCTGAAAGTGAAGTTCCCCCCAACTCTCTTGAGATCTTTGTCGGGTTTGGTAAAGTGAAACTTGCACTTGTTTACTAGCCTTTGATTGCCTTTTTTTGCTAATCTGATAATGATTAAATAATCTTTTTTTGTTTTTAGAATAACTCCTCTTATTTAAATAAGACCGTCATATCTGCCCAGATAGTAGTAGTATCTTTTCATAAAATTGCAATGGTGCTCTCAGCCTCCGAGAAGTTAGAAGAACAGATGAAGGGCCAGCCGCCCAGACTGATTAATATAAGCCAAGAGCCAGTTTTTAAGAAATGCATATGTAAAAGGGTCTAGACTCTAGATTCATGTCCTATCATCCATGTTATCTGTCTTCCGCTTAGTAACGCATCAATTTTAGTTCTTATTGTTAAGTATGCATCCTTATAATATAGAGTTACTAGTCTATTGTATATAGCAGGACCATATGGGCCATGTAGCCAGCCCATGTATGAGTGTGTATATAACTCCTGATGATCAATAGAGAAGGTCAAGGTGCCATTTATAAAATTCTAACATGGTATCAAAGCCTAAGGTTAGGGACTAGACCTAGTTCGGCCGCCGCCATCCTCGATGTCTCCGGCGAGCCTCCGGCGTGCTACCTCTCTCCCTCTCCCTCTTCCGTGGTTCGTCTCTTTCCATGTCCGTTGTCACCGCCATCCGTCGCCGGAGGCTCTGTTCTCCTCGACCCGACCTTCTTTCGTCGCGGCCTGCTGGATTTGGTCGGATCCGGCACCGATTAGTCAACCTCTGCTCGGATACGTCATCGCCGGGTCGACTCGGCCCTCCTCCCTAGTGTCATGGCTCTATTTCAGCGTCGCCGTTGCCGCCCTGGTCCTCTGCTCCGTCACCTAGCCCAAATTTGTCGTTGTCAAGCGTCGCCTAGCCCAGATTCGTCATCGCCGCCGCCTCGGCCCTTTGCTCCGTCGCCTAGCCCTAATTCGGTGTCGTCGTCTGGCTTGGATCCAGCGTCACCATCACCGCCTCGGCTCCCCTGCGTCGTCGCTGGGTCCCCTAGGCCCTCCTCTAATCTGCTCTGTCGCGGGGCCACCTCCGTTGCTTTGCTTCAGCTCGCCCTGTTCTGCACCTTGCTCTGCTTCGGGTCACCGTAGTTGCTCTGCCGCCATTGAGCTATTCCCAGCCGGATCTGCCGCTACTCTGTTTCACTCATTGCGACTTTTGACTCATCCCTTGGTGGTGGTGCTCTCTTGGCCTCCGGCATCAAGCTTAGTGACCAACACTATCAAGATTGAGCCTCCTTAGTTCGCATGTTGCTTCGATCGATTGGTCTTGCTTCACATCTCATCAAGGATCGCTCACCATTTCATGAGATTGATCATGTAGGAGCTCGTGCTTGGCAGGTTGTAGATGATCATGTGATGGGTGTACTATGCATGAGTGCAGAGATCCTGATTCGAGCATAATTCATCGACATGTCCTCTGCCAAGGAGATGTGGGAGTACTTGCAGCAGCGATATCAGCAGACCAGTGAGGCACTTCATTTCTCACTTGAGCAATGTCTCACTGACCTACAACAGCAGGACATGTCCATAGTGTACTATAGTGCCTTCACCAGCATATCCAGCCAGTGGGCATATATGAATCTCAGGCCTTGTTTTGGGTGTGGAGAGTGTTCTGCTAGGGAGCGCTATGAGAAGTAGCATCTCATGTTTACTTTTGTGTTGCGTCTTCGGTCTGAGTTTGAGTTTGCTCGTTCTTTGCTACTTGGTCGGGCACCTCTTCCCACCATGACAGGGACGTGTGTTGCACTGCTTGCTAAGGAGACTCGACTTTGCCCACTGGCCGCTTCTTCTGTGAGTCTCACCCACACTATATTGGCAGCTCCTCATCAGCATGATCCAGTGGTTTCTCCACCTTCCATAGCTACTTCCTCTGGTGAGATCGTCTGCCCTCACTACTTGAGGACTGGACACAGTACTGATCGCTATTTCAGACTCCATCCTGAGTTATTGGCTGCCTATCGAGCCAACATGCTGCTGGGAGAGCTCGTCATGCCATCTGGTCCTCCTACTGGTGCTCACACGACTGCTGCTGCAGTTCTCTCCACTCCCAGTACTTTAGGATCAATTTTAGCAGTCTTTGTTGGTATCTCCTAGTGGGCCAGCTTCATCATAGTTAGGTATTTGGGTTTTGGATTCAGGCACCTCTTTCCATATGACATCTAATGGTACCCAGTTGGTGGCATATAAGCATATCATAGAGGGTGTTTGTGTTCAAACAACTAATGGCACATCCTGTCTGGTTACTTATCAGGGCACTCTCTATATTCCCCAGTTTATTGTTCCCGATGTCTCTCTTGTTCCTCAGTTATTTATGAATATCATGTTTATTGGTTAGCTTACCAATATGGATTACTTTGTTGGTTTTGATGATTCTTCATGTTTTATGCAAGATCGTGAGACTAGGGCTCTCGTTGGTTTGGCCGTCGCCATAGAGGAGCTCATGGCCTCTGTGCTGGATCACCTGAGTCTTCATCATCCCCTTCCATTCTAGTTGGGTCTGCTGCTGGATCTGCTTCTACTACCTTCTATCAGTGGCACCATCATTTGGATCATCTCCGTGGCTCGCATCTATCTACCTTAGTAGGTCAAGGTGTCCTTAGTAGGGTCTTTGTAGACACTGATATGCAATGTGCGAGTTGTAAGCTTGGCAAGCAGCTACAACTCCCCTACGCTTCCAGTAAATCTAGGTTGAGTCGTCCTTTTGATCTTATTCATTCTGATGTCCGAGGACCAACTCCTTTGCTTCTAAGGGTGGTCATTATTACTATGTCATTTTCATTAATGACCATTCTCGTTATACATGGATCTATTTCATGATGCACCACTCTCAGCTATTGTCTATTTATCAGTCCTTTGCTCACATGGTTCATACTCAGTTCTCCACTACTATTCGTGTTTTTCATTCTGACTCAGGGGGGAGTACATCTCCATAGCTTTTCGTCAGTTTCTTGATTATGATGGTACACTTACCCAGCTTTCTTTCCCTGGTGCTCATGCTCGTAAGCAGTAGCCGTGGCGTAAACCGCCACATCATTAAGACTGCTCGTACCCTCTCTATTGCTTCCTTTGTTCCTTCCCATTTCTAGGTTGAGGTCAAGCTTCATGCTCTTGCCACTACCATTGCAGAGATTATCTGGCTTCATTGGTTGCTGGCTGATCTTGGTGTTCCTTGTGATGCTCCTACGGCTCTCTTGTGTGACAACACTAGAGCCATTCAGATAGCATTAGCTAACAAAGCATATTGATGTTGATGCCTCATTCACATGCTCACATTGTCGGGGCAACACCATTCTTGTTCAGTATATGCCTTCGTAACTCCGGTGTGCGTGTTTCTTCACCAAGTCATAGATTTGCAAGAATTATTGCCTTCATCTACTCAAACTCAATGTGTCTGACCCACCTTGAGTTTAAAGAACTTTTTTTTATTAATTAACCCATTTTTTAATTTATTTTTATTGTTAACTCTTCACAAACTTTATTTCTAATTCTGACCTTTTTGATCACGCCACCCGCGTGGCGTGACAAAACAACATCGTCACGCCATAGGATAAGTCCAGCTAAATAGTATTTTTTGTCACGTCACTAGTGGTGGTGTGACCAAACAACACTGTCACGCCACTGGTTGTAGCGTGACAAGATACGGTGCTGGCGTGATAATGTTGTTTTGTCATGCCAAGGTGGTGGCGTGACCAAAAGGGTCAGAATTAGAAATAAAGTTTTAAAGGGTTAACAATAAAAATAAATTAAAAAGTGGGTTAATTAATAAAAAACAAGTTTAAAAGGGGGTGTTAAAATATATATCCTTGTAATATAGAGTTACTAGACTATTGTATATGGCAGGCCCATGTAGCCTTTGTATGGGTGTGTATATAACTCCTCACGATCAATAGAGAAAGCCAAGGTGCCATTCATAATATTCTAACATTTATAAATGGAAAATACACTAGATTCTTAATGCACAAAATTTCCAATTACAACATCAATTTTTTTTGTGGTTTTTGCAATTATTTAAGTGTGGAGAGGAAAGAAGCATGAAACAGTGCATTTTCAAAGTGGTATGAAACTATTAATCACAAACCGCCGATGATTAATTCGACAACTACATCTTTTTTCCATTTAGTTACATAGAACCTGCTTGAATTTAGACTGCATTTTTTAGGGGAAATTAGCTCAGTGACATCGCGTTAGAGCGTAATAGGAGGAACGACACTCCATTCGTAACGCACTGGAAAATAACATCGCGAACATCAAAAAATTAGACGAATGACATTACAGCAGTTACTTCTGTTTCCAGAATTTTTTAAATATAAAAACTGAGCTAAAAAAATTATCAATTTTTTTGTGGAGCTTCCTGACACAGTTTAATTACTTGTGTATTTTTTTTTTTCAAAACTTGACACGTTCTGATTTTGTCTCCAAAATTCATTTAAGTATACTGTTTGTAGGAATTTTCTAATATAGAAAATTAGGTCCAAATATTATGAATTGTTTTCAGGCTCCTTACATAGTGGACATGATTGTGTAATTTTCTATATTTTTACAAAATTAATTTATGCAATTTCATAATGTCCTTACATTATGAAATATTAGACTCCTCACATAGTGGACATTATGAAATTGCATTAATTAATTTTGTAAAATTCTAAAAAAATTACACAATCAAGTCCATTGTGTAAGGAGCTTGAAACAAAATTTTCATAATATTTGGACCTCATTTTCTATATTAGAAAATTCCTACAAAAGTATACTTAAATAAATTTTAGAGGCAAAATCAAAACGTATCAAGTTTTGAAAAAAAATACACAAGCAATTAAGCTATGTCGGGAGGCTCCACAAAAAAATTGATAATTTTTAGCTTAGTTTCTATATTTAAAAAATTCGAAACGGAGTAATCAAGCATGATGTCATTCGCCTAATTTTTGGTGTTCACGATGTTATTTTCCAGTGCGTCACGAGCGAGTGTCGTTCCTCCGATTACGCTTTAACGTGATGTCATTGATCTAATTTTCCCCTTTTTTACGTCTCTCCTAATATCAACGGTTGCTACTAGATTGCCTTATAACATCTATGAACTAGAGGTAATGAGAAATCATTTGTTTCTGAAGCTTCAGGAATGAATTAATTAGAGATGAATGGATATGGTTCCCCATTAGATGCTAAAGAGAACTTGGAAACCATGGTATCTTCTTGTCAAAAATACCTCAGAACTAGCTTATTGACGGATGATGTGGGTGAGACTTGTGTTGGATGCACCACATTTGTTGTTCCATGCCAGTACCTTCAAATCTGGGTCCAAAATGAAAGATTTTTTAAATAATATTAATTTAATAATAAATTACAAAATTAAATAGTAAAAAAAATAATTGCAAATTTAGGTTACTGTTGCCAGTCCAAATGGCGATAGCAGCCCTGACAGTGCCCTTGTCGCTAGTTGAATTATGACAGGCCCTATCGCTAATTCAACTGGCGACATGGTCCTTTTTTATTTTGTGTGTACAAAATTAGCCTAAAATTTAGTATTTTCCAAGGAATTTTTGGCAATTTCTTTTAATGTTTATGTAGTTCGAATCCAAATTGGAGAAGATAACTAAATATGAGGTAAAGAATGCGAGATCGGCACAATAACACAAATAGCCTCTTCGAGCAAAATAAAAATATATTTGGGTTTAGGGTTGCCATGCGCACTGTTATCCCGATTGTATTGTTTGCAGAACCGATTCCTTTCGAAAAATATTACGAAATATTAATAGTCGAAATATTTGAGAGAAGAGATTTAAGTTTGAAAGACTTCATAATTGAATTATGAATTACATGACGCGCTGGGTTTGATTACGTGCATTAGAAACGACAACATGCACAAATCAGCAAACCGAAATACATCTACGATACATGTGCGCCTTGTTGGAATAAAAAAAAGGGTTGATTGGAACACAGTTAATTAGTCTTGTTGGCCCATTGGTCCCTTCCCCTTGTCTTTAGATCGCTGCGGTGGCTGGCGATCTCGAAGTCAGCCATGTTCTGCGAGACATGCAGGACGATTGAATGATGTTAGGATAGCAGAATATAGGGTCAAATCAATAATCAGGATGCAAATTGAACCTAACTTACCTCTTTGATATGGAGTGCGCCCGGGCGACGGGGAGCGCTAGGACAGCTGCTGGTCTCACTAGCAGAAGCCTTTCCCTTGTCCGCCGCTCGCTCGGCCCGGTCGTACTCAACTTCCTGTTCGGAAGTCCTCCATCACCACCCAGCTTTCTTAGGCTCCTCCGATGCCTTTTCATGGGTCAGGTACATAAGGTTTCCAGCGTTTGAATGTCTTGTCTCGCTTCGTGTAGTTGAACATATACTTCTGCTAGATAAATGCCCTATCGTACATGTCTGGGCCGTCGATTCATTGGAAGAAGTTGCATCGCATCTCCGGTTGCCATTATGCGCCCATGAAGTTAGGGATATGTGGAATGCAACGTAACATTTGAAAAATCTATAAGATTCGCTTACGAGAATGTTCCCGCATGTGTAGTACGCCCGGGTGGCGATCGTCGGGTGTGTGGACTGAATGATCTTCGCTGGTTCTTAGCACACACATTGTGGGCGTGAGAACTCCGGTGGTATCGACGCATCCTTCATAGAACAATCGGGGTATGGTTTAGCCCTCTCGGCAAGCCACTTGCGTTTCCGCAATATCTTCACTTAGAAGTTCGACAACGAGTCCGACATCTCCTTCCTCTCTGTTGTGTGAACCAAGTTCGAGTAAAATGTTGGGTATGGTTTTGTAGTGTTATCCTCCAACTTTCTTTTCCCTCCTTTTATGAGCGGATAGGGTTTAGTGTGAGGGTGGAAGTAGAAGTGCAAAGACATCGATCTGAAAAGGTGACGTAACAGTGTGTTGTCTTTTCGGCCTAAAAAGGTGTCGTGGCATAGTGTGTTCATTTGGGTCTGAAAAGGTAGCATCGCGGTGTGCTGTCTTTTCAGTCTGCAAAGGTGTAAGTGTATGGCCTGACAGTGTGCGGTCTTTTCGGTCTAAAAAGGTGGTGTGGCCTAGTGTTGTCTTTTCGTTATGAAAATGTGTCATGACAGATTGTAGTTATTTCGGTCTAAAAAGGTAGCATCACGGTGTGCTATCCTCTCGATTTGCAAAGGTGGCAGTGCATGCCCTGATAGTGTGCGATCATTTCTATCTTAAAAGGTAGCGTCGTAGTGTGTCGTCTTTTCAGTCTGCAAAGGTGGGAGTGTGTGGCGTGATAGCGTGCATCATTTTCGGTCTGAGAAGGTGTCGTGGTAGAGAGATGTCATTTCTGCTTTAAAAGGTAGCGTCGTGGTGTGTTGTCTTCTCGGTATGCAGAAGTGTAATACCGAAGTTCATATGTGAATCCCTTGTCATGTTACGTTCATGCAGACCTAGTTGCCAAAAGTTAAAGACTTCTTGCAATTCATAAAAAGCATACAACATCGTTCATACATGAATCCCTTATGCAGACAACCACCACTACTTAATACATATTGAACACACTAACAAAAGGATACAAACACACATAAATTTCTCGAGCCACTTCAAGTGGTCAAGAATCATGTCAAAGCGCTCGTCTGCAGGTGGCATGTTCACCATTGGACCATATGGAACTACATGCAGATGTTCAACTGCTCTTTCGACCACGACACCAATAGAGTCCGCCCATTGAAAGTACTAGCAACCGCCAGCCTAAAAACCACACCAAAGAGTGAAAAAGAAGTGACAAACAAACCCTAAATCCAAATACCACATTCGTGGAAATTGAACTCACTGAGAAATACAGACACTTGTAGAACACACGCCCCCCCTGTTCTCTTTAGTGTTGGAGTACATGATATTTGCCTAGACGTCGCAGTTCAGGCAGTTTACGCGCCTTGCACTCATCAGTGCCACCGCTCTTCGACTCATTGAACTAGACGACTGAGACATAGCGCCGAGTAGAGTCATGAGACAAGTGTAAGTAGGTTAGAATACAGAGGGATGGAGTTTAGTTGTTTGGGTCAGCTTTTGTAGTGGTGGGGTTTGGGATGCGGGGTAATTTTTTAAATATTAAAATTTAGACAAATCACCATTCGAAATGGCGACAGACATCCCGTATCCCACAAGTCTCTGTCGCTATTCCAAATGGTGACACAATCTCCCCTATAAAAGACTCCCAAAACCCCAAAATTCGGGCAAAACTCACTTTTATTTAGGAAAAAGAGAAAGAGGGGAGGGAAGGGAGAGGAGCAGAGAGGAGTAGAGGGGAGGAGAGGAGCTAGCGAAACGCTACCCATTCGATCATCCGCCTTTAAGGTAATTTTTTTTAACTTAATGGATTACGTAGTTTTATATCTATGGTTACGTAGTGTAGTATGTTATAGATAGTCATTTTCGGTGAGTAGTCTTAGATAGTTTGTTAATCGTGGAAATCTTGTTTATGGTGTAGTATAACAAATATGTTGGGCGCAACGAATTTCAAAATTTACTACGGTCAGGGGACTATTCTGGAGGGTCCCGAGGGGATTAATTTGCGTTATTTCCAATCGACGACCGTAACCTTAGCAAGACCAGAGCAGCGTACATAGGGCGCTGTGATAGGTGGTTGTTCCACACATTCAACTTGGACCATGCTGTGTATGATCTGAAATTGAGTTGCCTTGCCAACCGATCACAACAGGGCACATATTAGGAGTTAATGCAGCTCAAGGGAACTAGGTCATGACAGTCTTATGTACGCCTGGCGAGGGAGGAAGGGTGGGATTTGGTCCTTCTAGCTCAGGCATATACCAAGGCCATTCCTACATTTGCGGATGAACAAGCAAGTGGTGGTGATGCCTTGGGGACTCCAGTTCGGCTGGAGGTCGTGGAGTTGCTGATGTTGTCGATGAAGACTGTGAGGAAGGTGCTCCTTTTGTCAGGCAAGCTAGAGGGATTGCCGATGAAGGTGAGGAGATCGAAGTCCTAGTTGAAAGGATGGATCTTGAAGACCAGGACTACCAGGTATTGTCAGAAGATGAAGGATCTGATAAGGAGGATGTTGTAAAACAACAGACGTTTTCATCCGAATGGAACACATACCAGTTCGACAATCTCATCGTTAACGAAGGCTCTTGTTGTACTGTGGGAGTACAACCAGAACGATGTCAGGCAAAGAGCCATGTACAAATGTAAGGAGGTCGTGCAGGAGGTTGTCAAATTTTGGGCCTTATCGGTGCGATGTACATTAACAGTAGTGAAGTCCAACCCAAGATGCTACGACGTAAAGGGTGACATAGAGGGATGCTCTTGACAAGTGCATGCATTCCAGCCTAAGTAGGACACCTACTGGAAATGCTCTATAGTAGTCCCTCACACGTGTCGTAGTCCCACAAGAACCTGTCACCAGGTTTCATCGCAAATATCATGTGTGGTGAGATTTTGGATAATCTAGATTCCAAGCCACAATCCATCATTCGGGCAATAGAGGCAAGATTCCAGTACACAATTACCCATGGTAAGGCGTGGAGGGCAAAGCAGAAGGCATTGGAATAAAGATTCGGTACATTCGAGGACTCCTACCACAACCTCCCTGGCCAACTCTAAGTCATACAAGACAGAAATTCTGGCACTCATGTTGACATTCAAGATGGCACACATCCGCGGTAGGAACATAACAGGGTACTGAATCGAGCATTCTTTGCCTTTGGTCCATGAATCAATGCATTCCAGCATTGTCGTCCAATCTTGTGCGTGGATGGAACATTTCTCACTGGGAAATACAAGGGTCAGATACTTACTGTAATAGCGATGGACGGGAACAATCAGGTTCTTCCCGTGGTCTTCGCATTCGTTGAAAGCGAGAATACAAACAGTTGGTTGTGACTTATGAGGAATGTGAAGATATCTGTTGTACAGGGTCATCATAACGTATGCGTCATACATGATCGACATACGGGCCTGTTGAGTGCAATAACCCAGCTACAACAAGGGGAGAATGAGACACTTTCGTGGGTGGATCTGCAGAGCCGATGGTGCATGAGGCACTTGGGTGCAAACTTCTATAAGCAGTTCTGCTACAAAGACTTGATGAACTTGTTCAAGCGTCTATGCAACCAAAACCAGAAGAGAAAGTTCAATGCACTCTGGACGATTCTGGATGAGCGTACGGGGCGGACAGAAGGGAGGCAGCAAAAAAGTCGTCTACAAGCACTGACCAGGACCCCGAGGCATTGCCACAGATACCCACATATGCTCCTGGTGTGACGAGGAAGACGGGGGTGCAAGTGAAATGCTTCTCGGATTAGATTGAGCACGAGCCTAAGGAGAAGTGGTCGTTGCTACATGACAAAGACGATGCTCGATATGGTGTCATAACAACCAATCCAGCCGAGGTATACAATTGGGTCATGCGCGGCGCCAGGTGCCTCCCTTTGGTTGCTATTGTGGAGGCAATTCTCCGAGGTACCACAAAGTACTTCGTTGACTGAAGCAACAACGCGCCGCTCTCCATGGCAAATGAAAGAGTTCTGTACTTCGCCATAATCATCAAGTACATGGAGGAGAAGAGGAAGATGGGTGAGATGCACCAGGCATTCAAGATGGGTACAAGAGAGCTTCGCTTCAAGATCCTATGTAGGGAGAAAGGATGCCGTGGGATGAACCGCAAGAGGATCATCCACAAGTGCACGCTACACCACGCTAGTTGTGTATGCACCTGCAATAAGCATCTTCTTCTGTATATGCCATGTTCACATGTCATGGTCGCATGTTCAACGGTGGCACAACATCCCGGTCAGTACCTTCTGGATATTTCACCAAGAAAGAGGTGAAGCAGACCTAGAATACAGAGTTGTATGGCTGTAGCGTGGTTGACCATTTCACTGGTCATCCTACCTAGGAGCAACTCATCTGGGCCGCGAACATTGCTAGGCTGAAGGGAAAGGTTGGCGGCGGCGGTGTACGACGACGAGAACCATACGGACGAAGCGAAGCGGGCGTCAGATGAAGAAGTGCTCAATTTGCAAGGAGTCCGGGGATACCTACAAGAAATACCCTACGAGAAGTGCACGGGATGAAGGAGATGTCGGTAGTCCGGACGACAGCCACTAGAATGGTTTGTCTTGTTGAAATATGTTGTGCTGAATGTTTTGTAATGTTATTGTGATTTGTCGAAAAACTATGTGATGACGTATTGCTGGAATGTGTTATACCAATATTGTGATTTGTCAAAAAAAACTATGTGATGACGTTGTGTTGGAATGTTTTGTAACAACATTGTGATTTGTCGTAAAACTATGTGATGATGTTTTGCTTAAAAACATGATGTATTAATATTGTTTTTTTATTACTGTCTGATTCTGTTTCTTAGTATGACGTGTGTCCAATTGTAATGTGTAACTTATTTTCTTTCTGAAACCATCACCATTGTCTTCGCCAGCGGCGCCATTGGTGGCAGTAGTTTAGTTGGTTGGTGTTATGTGGCGGTTTGGACGCTGGAGTGGAACGGTCAGAAATAAGCAGTCCAAAAAAGGTAGAAATTTGAATAAAATAGCACTAAATGTTTAGGTTGAATTCTGCGCACAAAAATAAAATTTAAAAAAATTCAAGACCCTGTTGCCGGTCCAATTGGTGATAGGGGTTTGTCGCTATTTGGACCAGTGACAGTAGTCTAGTTTTGCTATTGTTTTTTTTACTATTTAATTTTGTAATTTTATTATTAAATTAATATTATTAAAAAAATTTCCCCAAAATGACATGCCAAAATCTGCAACCTTTGCAACTTGCATGTAAGTTCTGCATAACTCCTTGAATGATCCCACGACACGATATATAGCTCCAAAGGACACCAGAGATGACAAGTAGTTACAGACTTTTAGCATAATAATGCTGAAACCATTCAGGGTAATACAATAGTGTATGATCTTATCTAGGAAAAAAAAAACAAGTGTCTAATGCGCCAAGTTAAAGGTTAACATGGCTAATCAGCCCCTTATGAATTACAAAACCTTCAGCCAATAGATGCATGTCAAGGTCCTTCAGATGGTAAACAGAATGGCTATTTTTTTCAATTAGCTCAAGTTTTTATCAAAGTTACTCTATTGACATGATTATTATGTGCAAGCAGACAATAACATGGTATTATCTTGGCGATATAACAAGCAGATTCTTTTTCCTTGTGACTCAATTAGTTTTGTTCTATGAAGCAAAATAGACTTAAGGATAATGCAAGGAAAATCTATAACCCCAATGTGCTGTCGAGAACTCGTTATTATATTTTGAGTTGAGTAGAACATATCATAAGGGGAAAAAAAGCGGGATGCCCACATTTGTAAATATAACAGCAGTCTTGCGTTTTATATTGGTTATTAGATTCTGCTGTAAGCCTGCAATATTGAACTACAGGACTACACAAAGCTTGAGCATATTAGATTCTACATATGTGCAACTTCAGTCACTCTACTCTGCAAACATGTAAATGCCTTGCCCTCATAAATTGCAGGATTCACAGATTTATGAGCTTCGGAATTGTGAACCACCTGAGGTAGCACTCTGTGTCTGGGAAGTTGTTGTGCTGTTCTGCGTCTGCGAAGTCTGATTGAAGACAGATCTGAGAAGAAATTTATGCATCAGGGCTTTCACCAAGAACCCTCAACGACCTCGGAATGGGAGGCATGTAAACATAAAGGAATCCCTCTAGGATTAGGACA
Source organism: Phyllostachys edulis (assembly GCA_036346405.1). Taxonomy (NCBI): domain Eukaryota; kingdom Viridiplantae; phylum Streptophyta; class Magnoliopsida; order Poales; family Poaceae; genus Phyllostachys; species Phyllostachys edulis. The sequence goes on from JAYEVD010000709.1 coordinate 44,870, forward strand.
ATCTGACCGATTGTAGGTCTAGCACTTTCATCATCTTGGATGCACCAACAGGCAACCTTACAAGCTCTTGTGAGCTCATCAGCATTTGCATCTCCATTCAGTCTGGGGTCTAACAAGGCCTGTACATCCCCTTCATGGAGCTTACTCGCAGCCATGGTCGGGAAGAAAGAGGACTTGCCCTCCTCTCCGGGATCAGAATTTCTCCTGCCTGATATGAGTTCGAAGAGCATCATGCCGTAGCTGAAGACATCTGCCTTCGCTGTTATTGGCACACCGCTGATCCACTCAGGAGCAAGGTAACCCCTTGTTCCTCTCATTGTCGTCAAAACACGGCTGAAGTCTCGGCCTAAGAGCTTTGCTAGACCAAAATCAGACACTTTTGGTACAAATGACTCGTCCAAGAGTATGTTCTCTGGTTTGACATCACAGTGTATGATGCAATCCCTACACTTTTCATGCAGATAATTTAGGCCTCTTGCTGTTCCAAGTGCAATTTGATATCTAGTGGCCCAGCTCAATGCTGTTCTCTCACCAGGGAATAGCTGCAATTCCATGGAGCCCTTTGGCATGAACTCATACACAAGCAGCCTCCTTGATCCTTCAGAGCAGAATCCAAGTAGGCGGGCCAAATTGACGTGCTGGATTGTCCCAATGGTGCTTACCTCAGCACGGAATTGCTTCTCGCCATGGTGAAGCCCGTCAAGTCTCTTCACAGCAATGGCAGTTGAATCCGGGAGCTCCCCTTTGAACACGGAGCCGAAGGAACCGCCTCCCAACTTCTCTGAGAAGTTGTTTGTGACATGCTGCAGATCACTGTACCTGAAGGCAATCAGTGTTCCCCCAGTAGTCTTGGATATCCGAAGAGTCCTGTCTCGACGGCATTTCTGAAATAAGATGAAGAATACAATAGCAAGGATTATCAAAGCTGCAGCAACTCCACCAACAACTGCACCAACGTTCACCTTCTTGCTCTTTTTAGAGTCTGGCAGCTCGGACGCTGCAAGCCTGAGGAAGAGTGTGCCTCCCCCATTTACACTGTATTGTTCTTGGACGTTAACGAGGTCTCCATGCCAAACGAAACAGCCATTACTATTGTAAGTGTAAGCATTACAGGAGCAATTGTTCATACAAGCAACCTGGCAGTCTTGAGAGCTCGTGGCCACTGCACTCTGAGCATTATCAGGTAACCTCACACCTGCCATGGTATAGAACTTATCAAGCTGAGTCTGTGCAGAGCTCGAGTTGGTCTGGCACTGCAACGGTACGTTCCTCTTGCACCCACCACTGTACTCCCCAAGATCCCAATCACTCTGAACCTTCTGGCTAAACCCCTTGATGCAATTGCAGAACGGCAAGGTGTTGAAGTTGCAGCTGCCATATGCTCCACAGAGAGCATACACCTCACACTGCGTCCGAGGCTGGGACCAGAACAGAATCCACTGCTGTGTGGCCTCCACCCATGTCAACTGCTTGATCTGCCCATTCACGTCAATGATGAACCGTGAGATGACTGAGTTTTCCTTCTCCTTCATTGAGTAGATGAAGTAGCTCTCGCTATCATTGTTGACGAAATGGAAGTCGTAAATGTAATCAGGCGTCATCTCAGGCACAAGGCTAAATATATTGTTATTCCAAGGACCACTGCTCCAGTAAATCATGGAATTATTCCACTGGATGAAGTACTGTGTTGTGCCTTTTGGGTCCAGCTCCAGCGAGAACAACCCGGGGGACGGGTTCGCGTTGTTCTTCCATGCAACAAGCCTCTGGCTCACACCTGTGGTCTTGTTCAGCCCAAGTTTGCCCCCCGGAAGCCATGTGTTTGTTGGATGCTCTATGCTTCGCCAATAAACTATCGATGTATTGGAGGCATCAGTAAGGTCGAGGCTACCTTCGTCCGTGATGGTGGCGACGGTGGAGTTGGAGGCTATGCTTACGTTGGTCGACCATAGCTGCCGGTTCTTGGATTGATCAAGAAGGACGAGGTTGCCATCGCTACCGATGGCTAAGTAGGCAGTGGTCGGGTCAGACGCCGGCACGTCGTTGTTTGCCGTCCACACGGTCGTCAGCAGCGGTATGTTGCTGTACCATATGGCTATGTAGTAGTTGCTGGAGCTGGAAGAGGCGGTGTTACCTTGTTGTGGGGAGTAGAAGCCCAAGGCGAATTTGTTGCCCTTGGACACAATCGTCTGCGTCCCGGACAATGGTGTGGTGGACTTGATGGTGTCGACGGCTGTGCAGACAAGGATTTGGCTGAAGAGGAGGAAGAAGGAGGGAGCCATGGATGGGAGCTTGGAGGAATAGCCACGGTTGCTTGAGAGGATGGGAGCTTGGACTTTTGGAGTAATTGGTGATAGTTGTCGGGTACAAAAACGTTTTAGCTTGATGGACAACAAGCTCCACTTCATGGACAAATTTCAAAAGAAACCTTCTTTGACCTGGTACAGTATTAGACTATGTAGTCTTTTTTGGGATTAATTATATGTATCTCGTAGGATCTTCGTAACATTTATTTATAGTCTAAAAGTTGAATTCGACTCTAATACAATGCTAGATCCGACTCTAACACGACTTATTAGATCCTACTACCAACTCACTAATACCCCCCAGATGGGCCGGAGATATCAATTATGCATATTTTGTTACATATTGTAGCACCTTGTTAGGATCTAACCCTTTAGTGAAATAGTCAGCCAACTGTTCACCAAACTTGACATACTCTAACTTCAGCATCCTGTCATCGAGCTTTTTCTTGATGAAAAATATATCAATCTCAACGTGCTTGGTACGATCATGTTGAACTTGATTGTTAGCAATGTTGATTGTAGATTTATTATCACAATGCAATACCAATAGATTATTCCTCCGTACTCCAAGCTCGGATAATAAACCTTTCATCTATATCATTTCACTCTAACTCAACGTCATTACTCTGTGCTCTGCTTCTGCAGAAGATAGAGCCACAACCTCCTACTTTTTGCTCCTCCATGACACAAGGTTATCTCCACAAATATGCAATATTCAAAGGTAGACCTCCTGTCATCCACACTACTCGTCCAATCAGTATCGCAATACCTTTCCACATTTAGGTGTTGATTTTTCCTAAACCAAATGTCTTTCCTAAGGCTACTTTTCAAATACCGCATGATTCGATAGACTACATCCATGCGTCATGTTCTTGGATCATGCATATATTGACTAATCACACTCACTGTATATGAAATATTAGGTCATATATGACACAAATAGATGAGACGTCCAACAAGCCTTTGATAAGCTTTCTTATCATCTGGATCTCCTGACTCAGCATATAGCTTGTGATTCCTATCAATATGTGAAGCAATATGGCGATATCGAAGCATACCTATTTCTACCAACAGATCAAGGACATACTTACTTTGGGAGAGAACTATACGCTTCGAAGAACGGGCAATCTCGATCCCAAGAAAGTACCGAAGAACTCTAAGATCTTTCACCTCAAATAGCTCTCCCGGTCTTTTCTTTGAGGACTAGATTTCCTCGGTGTCATCTCCAGTGATCAGTATCACAGTATCATCAACATAGTCTTTTTGGGATTAATTGTATGTATCCCGTAGGATCTCCACACATTTTATTTATAGTCTAAAAGTTGAATCATATTCTAATACAAAGCTAGATCCAACTCTAACACGACTGATTATTAGATCGTAATACCAACTCACCAACAGACTATTAGTAGTTACATCCGTTGAAAGGTACATGCTCAACGCCTTTCTGGTGTTGAATAATAGGTCATAGATCAATTATCAGATGAAATCTTTTTGTTGAAAATTAAGACACAAGATGAAAACAGTTGAATGACTAAATAAGAATGGTGTGAAACCAGAAGAAGTGTTGTTGTAGCAGCAATAGCTCCAGGGGACAGTGTTGACTTACTAGTTTAACGCGGCCGGTCGTTCCGGCAAATCTTTTAAGACTTCTGTCATCTTTTAAGACGGGACAATGTTGACTTACTAAGCTTTCAGAATTTTGATGCTCGTTATTTCAATCTTTGATCTGGACCAGATCATCTCCGTTTGAAGATGACCAAATCTTGAAGTTGGCTGCTGTCCTCTCATGAGGGTTTCTAGAATAGAGTGGCTCGGGTAGGAAATGTTGCCGTAAGAAGAGTAGCTGGTCATACTGAAGACTAGAATTTTAGAATTGTCCGTTGATTTGTTCAATTCTACTACTCATTTGGCACATCAGTTTTCTTGCTTGAGAATTGTCATGTTATCAATCAGTACTTACATTTATAATTGCTTGAGAACGTACACGTGTCAGCTTTTCCAACAATCGTAAAGGAAGATATTTTGGTGGCAGGAATATACCTGTACCAGTATAATTGGAGCAAAGAGACGGAGTAGTTGACCAGTCACGGGACGACGCGGGCGTCGTGCGCGGCGCGGGCCAGAAGCGCGTCGGCATCAGCACGGTCTCTTCGGCTCCTCCTCTTCACATGGCAGGGTCCTTTTTTTTTCTTCTCCAAGCGCTTAATATATACATAAAAAAAGGCAGTGAGATTTTCCTCCCCAATTTTTGGTATGTTCTTGATCTCCCGATTTTGGATTTGGCTTTGGGCAATCGGCTCTCCTATGCTGTCGTGCGTGTCTCAGCACCATTTGTGAGGAGCTTTAGACCTCCTTTGTGTGCTATTGGCCGATTCCATTCTGGTACCTTCTCTCGGTTGGTACTGTGTTGGGAATCTGGAATCTGTGCACATTGGTGTTTCGGTTTGTTGGCTGTGAGCTTGATCTTGAGGGAGGAAGAAGAACAACGGTTTGATTCTTGGTGACTGGTGCTCTCGGGTGCATTTTGGCCGGTGCACTTCGGTGGTTCTTGTGCGGCACATCCTGTACCTTGGCTTTGTTGTTCGGTGTGTCCCGAATTGCAAAGAGTAGCATTGTATCTCCGTCAACCTCGCTTGTTTTGCGTAGCACAGCGAGGCGCTTGGTTTTCTGAGACAACGTCTCGTCGACGTGCCTTGCCTGAATTTCTTCATGGTGGTTTCGAGTACCATCGGCTTTGTGAGTATAAAAGCATTCCATTTTTCATATCACTTTGCTTATGTGTTGTGCTAGTGGATATATTCAATCTGAAATTGTATTGTCTGTGACTAGCATAGGGAGATATTGCAAAGTGGTATTTGTGGGCTTGGTGAATCTGCTCGATGATGATTTGATGTAAAAATGAAATTGAATGTGATTATATGTATAGATTATGTCTTGAGCTGTGAGGAGATTTGTTGTTCCTGTAACTTTGAGCAAATTGTTTCAACCTGTTATGCTAGCTGTTCCTGTAGCACTTTCAGTCAATACTTCTTGTTGTTACTGTAGCAATTTCAGTATATTCATTCTGTTATCTATGACTTCCTTTCAGTCACTGATCTATTTGTTCCTGTTGTCCAGCATAGATAAAGTTGATTAAATCTGTTTGATTAGAATAGCAACTTTTAAATTGAGCTCAAGACCTAATCTATAATTGTCATATTCAATTTGTGATTACATTTTTACATAAGTGCTGTGATGGCCAAGATTCTATCTTGTGCAACTAGCCTTCTAAGAGCAATATATAATCTTCTAAATCTTAGGTTTATGCTGATTTTATTCATACACTTGATGTATGTGTTGGGCATATTATTCTATTTGAATTGCTTGAAGGATTTACATGTGTATATGTTAATCATTCCATTTAAATGTTGTTGGAATTATGCTTTAATTTCAATTAATTATGCTATAATTAACTTTGAATATTTGCTAAAACCGTCATATTTACAACATTTAGTGTTGCCTATAAATGACATGGGGGAATGATATAGACAATAATTGTCTATACCATTGTACATACCCTAAGCAAGCTAGCCTCTGTCCGTCATGATTGTGAAACCAACTCTGCAGCATGTACAGCCAAGCCACGCTTCACCGTTCGTACTCAGTTTATTAATGTTGACATTGACACATGTTGTACTCCGATGCATGAAGCCAACACTTATTAATGTTGACATTGACACATTGTCGCAAGCTGCTACCGATGACACAACCTTCGTGGATGGGCCAAGACATGCTGGCAATGTCAATGTCAACATTAATAAACCTAGTACGAAGTCAACCTTCTTAGCGCTTCGTACTAGCAGAATGTACCGCGCCTGAAGAAGTGGGCGACGCCACCCGACCGCGTGCCCGCACCTGAGAAGTCGGCGACGCCACCTGGCCGCCAAAGAAGCGACTGTCGTTTATTTAGATAGCTCGTTTCATCGATGGGGATGAAAGTGTCCTCGCGGGGAATAGACCCATCCCGTTGCCATCCCAAAGTGTGAACTGATTGGCACTTAAAATAGGACGATGCGTTGTTCATTTTACTTTCTTATTACAAGTTGAAATTAATACAATATTCTGTAATAGTTTAAAGTTATTTTCTTTTGTTCTTCTAGAGAGCATCCATCCTTTTGGATAAGCTGGATGGAGCACGTGGATGGCAACGGGCTAGGTCTATTCCCCGCGGGGGACACTTTCATCCCATCAAAAAAACAAGCTATCTAAGTAAGCTAGTCTCTGTCCGTCATGATGGTGAAACCAACTCTGCGGTGTGAATAGCCAAGCCAGGCTTCACCGTTCGTGCACGGGCCAAGCCAAACTACACGAAGGTTGTGTCATCGACGGCTGCTTGCGACAATGTGTCAATGTCAACATTAATAAGTGTTGGCTTCACCAACAGTTGACTCATACTAATGCCTTGATTAAACTAATTGATCCAAGAAATTTAAGCTATTTGCAACGAACATGTCACTCATTTCGATGCATAGGTGTTTCACTCGAAAATTTAAGCTGTTGGGACAAACTCCAGTACACCTCATCTCTGGATGGATACGATCAGATCTTGGAAGTTGTGTACTTGGTATCAAACATGCCTCATGATTTCTTGATTCTGACATCAGAGAGTTTCATATTGCGCCTGTATTTCAACAACAACAACAACAACAACAACAACATGTAGTTCACCCTCATGTAAAGTTGACTTGCGTGCTCCATCCAAAAGGATAGATGCTCCCTAGAAGAACAAAAGAAAATAACTTTAATGCGTTACAGAATACTGTATTAATTTCAACTTGTAATAAGAAAGTAAAATCAACATCACATCGTCCTATTTTACCAATCAGTTGATAGTGAGATAAAAAAAAACAGCTGGACCGAAAGGTACGGGAGATCATAGTGTTGTCCACTTGTGCAGGAATCAGCACGTTAGTATATCCACTCTGGTCTATGGATGCTATACGTTTGCAGTTTTGCGCGTGTATAATATGTGGAGTTTTTGGCTAATCTAGTCGTTTTGCGAACCGTAATTATAAATCTAATCATGTAAAAACTAATTTTACAAAAATAACACCATGGCGACGATCATCGGCGCCACGTCGTCTCGCCATGTTAACAGGCGCTAATATAGACGGTGACCATGCGCCGCCTCCTCACGCCGCCACATGGTCCGTTTTTAGCTGAAAAATGAAAAATAATAATTAAATCGAATTTGGGTGGACACGTGTCGGCAAGACGGGTGTTGGCGCGTTGCTACCGTGCCGACGCAACGCCACGATGGCGTCGTGGTAGCGCAAGACGATGACCGTCGACCGCCACCGTGCTATTTATGCAAAATCGGTTTTTCGTTGTTAGATTTGTAATTACGGGTTGGAAAACGGTTAGATTAGCCAAAAATTCTAATATGTGACAATTCGCTGTTCCTGTGGGTCTAAGTTATCAAGCGCAGGAGCTGATCAGAGCTTCAGAATTCCACACGGTTACGAGACTTTTTGTAGAGACGAGTGGAAGCATGGTTCAAGTGGCGAGAAATGATCAGTGTAGCTTTGGTCCGACGAAAGGAAAAACGAGCGGGTCAAATGAAGCGCACCGAGCACACCGCGATGGGGAAAGGCGGCCAGGCGGGCAGCCGAACTGGGCATATGCATCTTCTTAGTTTAAATCAACTCGACATATATACTGAACTGAACACACAGCCGACTGCCGAACGGCAGCCTCCAGTCCGAACCCTCGTATTCGGGTTATTACTCTACGTGTTTTCCTATATTTGTCAACGGTCTACCATATGTATAGATCAAGAAACCACTAAATCTAATAAAAGAGCCGATAAGAAATAGCCACACATAGCTTTATTAAATGATATACTACAATCATTTAACTTTTTCAAATCATTTAGGTAGATGTATAGAGTGCAAATATTGTGAAAACTATACTCTTGATTTCTTCGATGAACAAATATTTTGAAATGGTGGCTCTTGAAACCATAGACAAACATAGTAAAATGGAGGGAGTACCAAGTACTAGCTAGCTAAGTGCTTTGCATTGCAATAGATCTTAGATAAACCATATCACACTTCTACACTTACAAAAAATAATATACCATGAGTCTTGTTGTGTACATGAGTAGGTTGCCCGTGAATTGTAACATAACTCAAAATTAGCAGTTTAGCACTAAAATAGTACACGAAAGCAAACATATGCAATCCATCGTACACAAGTAATTATCAATTAGATAACATACAGCCCGCTGACCTATTCATCATACGAGAATAATTATCCCTAAATTTGAAAATCATATACAAAATTTGCATCCGATCAGCGAGTCATAAAGAATCATACCACAAAGTCACATGTAAACACATTTGCACAAATGATCCCATCCTCTATAGAAGATCCTCCAAAAAAACCTACAAGGTCGGTGTGTCAAATCTACCATCACATATTATCATCACCAACTCAATCTTCTTAAGTAGCAGAGATAATGTTGTAGATACGAGAAAAAAAACTGTAGCCCATCTGGTTAACAATTGCTGTCATCACCGCGGAAAAATATGCACTCAAATTTTATATATTTGACCAATTATATCCGTTGAATATTTAAATTGGTTACATAACAATAAGACCAATTTATATTGGAGTCTCGAGTACCACTCATGCCCTTAAACTCCAAATAAAGTATTATTAATTAAGTCTAAAGTTGGATGTTGTGTCGCTTAGGTCATTGCGACTTCCAGATTTGCTATAATTCTAACGTGATGGTCGCATGACCCAGTTTTATAGGTACTGTATATCAGTTCCTAATTATCGAAAAACTAAAAGTACTAACATGGCAGATGAATGAAGTTGCAAAATTGATGTTAATAATTATTTGAATGGATGGTCAATGTGGCAATATGGTGTCACCTGTTGATCCTTGTCAACTTCATACCTTTATTTAAATGAAAGTTTTAAATGGTCTTAGTTATGCTGTTTGCAAGTTAACGGGCTTATCAAGTTGAATTTTAAGTTTTGGGACCTAAATGTCACTTCATTATAAGTTAGTATTCATGCAAAGGAGCATAGAAGCATTACTCGCTTTTATAAATCTATATTATTAAAATTTTACAAATATGTTGATAAAAATCAACTATCAAAAGTTGCACGTCAAATATCGTGTTCAAAACTCAAGAATTTTTCACTGAGAGAGTTCTTACCGATTATTTTTTCGAGTAACCAGAGTATGCATTGCTTCCTACTTGAGCCTTACCGGGCCTCGGCCCACTAGGATACTGGCCCTTTTCAGCTTTAGCCTTGTTTAGAACGGGAGAGATTTTGCCTTGTTCATACAGATGAACTTTCTGTAAAATTGCTGTGAAATTTTGCATTCCAAATGGACCTCTAGCGAAAAAAAAAATCATTCAATTTTGCTGCTCGGGCCAGCGAACTACGTGCATCCGGATGTGGTGGTGGTGACCTGGTTGAGTTAATTTTCGTTTCGGACATTCACAGGTTCGATCGGCCCATGCACCTATGTGTAGGTGTGGCCTCTGGCTTCTGACCCTGCGCGCGCGTCCGGCTGGTTGGGCTTAGGTTCTCGTGCTGTGAAAGGCGAGGTACATGAGCACGACGGCGCCAATGGCCATCACAAGCACGAGGAAAAGGACGATGGGCTTCTTCCCCCACCGTCCCATGATCCCAAGCGCACAAGGATACACACGTTGAACACCATCCCGAGCACCGCAAACAGCGCCTGCTCCGTGAACAATCCCCGGCTCACCGTCTTTCCTATCGCCACGCCGATGGCCCCAACGTTGACGATCAGAACTACGATGGCCGGGATAAGCAATGGCGCCCACCGCACGACGTACAAGTCGGCGAACTTGTCGTGGAGCTGGCGGCCGTCTGCTTCGACGTGAGCCTGAAAGATATTCCATTCCCGTGACGAGATTCGGCGCCATGTACAGTACCGCCGTCGGGTACACGGCCGTCGCGCTGATCATGTAGAACTGCCCGTTGCGGCACCAGTCCAGCAGCGTGAGGCCTGCCCATTTCAACTCGAACATGCCGATCACGTGGATCATTGCTACGACCGTGACGAGGTACAGATGTACGTGCCGAATGGTCTCTGGATGTAGAATTGCTCGGAGATGAGCCACATCACTGGGACGAGGTTGTAGGCTAGCTAGGATGAACACGGTGACGATTGGAAAGGTCGACACGTTGAGGTACGCGATGCGCTGCAGGGGTGGAGCCGGCGACCCGCAAGGAGAGCATTATCGTGGGAGAAGAACCTCTCGAGAGCCACCTGACCAGCACAACACCTGGTAGAGGCGCTCGGTGAGGTTGGTTGGAGCAGTGCCACGGAGCGCCACCCTTGTCGGTGCATGCAAAATCCGGTCGCCGTGTCCTCTGTCGCGATGTCGTACACCCAACCGACGTCTCTCCCCCATGAACTCCCATCCTCATAATTGCATGTCATCAGGGTAGTCAGGTCATCGGTCATTGCCTTGTCTGGCAACATGGGCTATCTGGACCTCTGACCATTTACTTTCAAAGGCGAGAAACATGCTTGACTGCTGGAGGCGGCTGGCTGGTTACTCTGTTATTCTCCGGTCATCAGTCTTTCAGGCAGATGATAATCCCCACTCATTCTTGGGCTGTCAATGGAAGTTGGTGCCTGGAGACTCTCAGAACCTGCTTATGTTACTGTCTATCATTCAAGTCCTGTTTGGTTTGAGAAATCAATAGCCTTCTCGATCGCATTCTGCACCCCGCACGCATGATGGCAAGTCGCAGCATGCGTATCCGCGGTTTCAGCCCCCGCAGCAGTGACCAGCAGGGGCCAGGGGTGGGTACTGGCCTGGGTAGGAATGGGCGGCCGGCGCTACGGATCAGGTGCAGCGCGCACGAACCTCTTCGCCAGTGCCGAAAGGCGTTTTTGGTGCCGCTGCTGCCGGTCGTCTGTTTCCGGGATAGGCGTCGGTCAGTGGGCAGTGCCGAGGCGAGGGTCGCTGCCGCGACCAGGGACAAAGCTTCATCGGCGGCATTGTGTAATTCTATAGAAAAAGTGGTAGTATTTAAGATAATTTAGTGATTAGTCTTGAAAATGACATCATTTGATTTTGAGCGCCGCTGGCCGCGACGGCGCGACGGCCTGCGTGGCTCCAACGGCGAGGCAGGGTGGTCGCCACGGCACTTGCATTATTGGGTGTTTTTGGGCTCAATCCCAAACCGAGCCAGATGTCACGTTTCAACAACACAAGCACACACACGCTAACGAGGTACGAACGATTCATTAACGAAACGTTCTGCAGGCCTAATGGCAATTTGGCATGCCTCCTTGCCTCGGGCCCGCTTAGTAAGCCAAGCCGATACCTCCTTGCCACCGTGAAGCCCAGTTGGCCTGGCACTGCGGCAGTGGCGTTTCACGGCCCAAAATGCTCGCACGGACGCTCTCTCTCGCGGTCTCCGCTGTCCTCTTCTTCGGTTCTTCCTCCTCTCGCCGCTCCGATCGATTCCCAGGTACGTTCGCCCTCCTCCGCTAACCCAGCCCTTCGGAATCTATGCTTACTGTATCCAAGAGCGTAAAAAATAACCGGGTTCACCACTTCACCACATGTATAACAACATATATATTTTCTAAGTAACACCGCACTAAAATGTAATAAAGATCAGATTCAATAATGTTTAGCATCAATATTTTGACACCACCGACGACAATGTACAACGATAAAGAAGTAGTGAACAAAATGCTTATCGGAACAAAGAAACTAATTAATAATATTGGTTAATTTTGTCTCCAATTTGCAATGAACTAGACCATATTCCAAAAAACCATATTTAAATCCTAAGTCTTAACCCTACAATTCAACAAAAATAAACCAACAATCATCACATTGAAACCATAGCTCACAAATTTAGTCCCTATGCTTGAAACTTATTGAAAGAATTGAGAGAAATTTAGAGCAAAGCAAATACCACGTAACGATTCACGACTCGGGTGATCGCCTTATCGGGTGTGTCTAAGCCTCCTTCGATGACTTGGTTAGGCATCAGTGAGGCAATGGGGACTAGGCGGCACCGCGGTGAGATAGCAGGTGAGGGCAGCAGCCGATTTCTCCCAAGAACCGACATTTTGGTGCGGCGCGCGGTTCCTCCTACAACCGCGCGAGATGAACAGGAGGGGTCGTGGCGAAGCAAGGGGTGAGAAACGACACTAGCTTCGATTGGGTTTGGCATTGATCGAACCGATTAGACTCAGGGGCAAGCAATGCCTCAGCCCTCATGTCGATCATGGGCTGGCTCAGTGTTCTGCTGCTGGCTTCGTTGGGCCTCATGCGCCTCGTGGGTTGCTGTTGTCTGGTGGTTTCATGGCTGATAGAAAGGTGCAGGTGCATGCACTTTCGGTTAGGGGGTGCACACATGGGTAGGGGGTGCTGCTCCCTACTAAAAAATTTTTTAGACCCGGTGTCCTGTGACACCGGGTGGGCTAACTTGGCTTCGCCCCTGACTGTATCCTGCTGCTATCCTATCCCCTTTACCTGACCAGTGACTGAATGTGTTGCACTTCGATTTTGGGTGGGTGGGAGCAATGGATGGGGTGTGGTGTACCAATGTTGGTAAATTTCCATATTTGGACTTTGGACCCCCAGTGCGTGTTGGGTTTTGCAGCGCAGTCTCCATAGAATTGTGGGTTTTTTAGTGCCGGAGTCTACCATTCGGTTTCTGGTTGCACATTGCTAGAAAAAGTGCCAAGTGGAGTGGGTCTAGCCATTGGGTAATTTCACTACAAAGCATTACATGCAGGGACAGATAAGCTATGGCTATTCCATGAAGTCTTCGGCTAGTAATTTTAGCCTTTTAGGTGGTATTTCAAGACACCCAGGAACTGCATTAGTTTTGGAACTTTTAGGTTAACCATTCTATTAGTAAATGTTCCTAACTTAGCTTTTGAATCAGATATTTTTATCCTCTGATTTATGCTCTACATTTGTCTGTTGTTCTAACAGTACTTGCTGAAATTTCAGTTATTTCACTGCTTCTAGGAATATAGCTGCTACTCTATTAAGGCAAAATTATAAGTTCAAATAACATAATGGTGAAGTGGATGACATAGCTGTAGATGAACATAATATATTTTTATTTAGGGAATAGATGAACACAATAATTGCTGAGCCTTACTCTAGTATATATTCACCCAGTTTAAACTGTCGACAGTTACCATTTACTATAACTAGTTGGAGGATTATTAGATACAATCTTATTACTCCACAAGGCTTTGTAGAAAATCGGTATTGGGGGCAAGCCAACGTCTTGAAGGCCCTGCAAGATTTGAACTATGTGCCGCATTGTTGACCTATGAGCTTCATTGTCCTGAATGCACCAAGTTGCAACCTTGCAAGCTCTCTCCGGCTCTTGAACATTTGCATCACCTTGCAGTTTGTTATCCAAGACTAAAGAAATGTCACCTGCGCTTATCCGCACAGCAGCCCAGACTGGAAAGTACTCTATGTGTCTGCTCTCCATCATTTCTTTATTTCTTCTACCTGAAATTATCTCGAATAGCATCATTCTATAGCTGTACACATCTGCTTTTGTGTACATAGTGTCGCAAAAATACTACCTAGCACTGAATTAGCACAATAAGCTTCACATAGTGTCCCTTCTTTTCATTTTCTTGAACTATAGTATCAGAGGCTGCAAGACGTATATAAAGATCAATACCATCAGTATTACCGTCAGATAATTGTTTAAGATCCCGGAGTTCACTATTCCAAATAATGCATCCACCTTCATGTGCATATGCTGTACAAGTGCAATTACTCAGGCATATAGATTTGCACTCCTCCTTGCCTTGGACTAGCAGTGTCGTTGGATGACCTTAAATTTTGATGTTTGCTATCTTTCTAAATCAGTCATCCTCTTTTTGGTCATTTGTTGTATTAGAGTCAGCACATTGGAGATCTATTTGCCTGATGCATCCTTGACTCCGTGCTCCAAGATCCCAACTCCTTGAGGAAGCTGGCCTGAAACCTGGCAAGCAGTAGCATTGCTCACCCGCACCTGTCTTGCAAACTCCAAAAGGCCCACATATCGAATACACGTCACACAGAGCTGCAGGTTGGGACCATTGTATAATCCACTGCTCCGATTCGTGGGACCACATATGACTTTGGACTCGACCATTAACATTAAGAACTATTTCTGTGATCATGGTTACATCCTTTCTTATATGCATCTAAACTTGAGCTGATGATTATCGTCAATGAACTCATGGCTGTAGGTAGTTATCTAGTGGCATTCCAGGTATCAATGTGAATGCCTGTCCTGTCCAGTTCCTGGATTGCCAGTAAACTTTATATCCGTTCCAAAACGAGACATATTGGCTCAAGGTATTTAGGTCTACATGATTGGAGAAAGGACCTGGTGCAGGATCTTCTGGGTCCTTCCAAGAAACACGATTCTGGTATTCACCTGTGATCTTGTCTATCCCAACCCGCTGTCCGCTCAATATTGTGTGTGTTGGGTGATCAAAGCTTTTGCCAAGTTACACCATAGAAGTTGTCTTCATCTCTCAGGATAAGGTTTTTATTGTCGAGGAGAATTGCAACGGTAGAGCTGGTTGGTTTCCTTGTGCTATTTGATGACCATTTTGGTGCTCCAAACTTGTTAAGGAGAACTAGATTTCCATCCTTGGATATTTTGAGCTCTGGATATGAAGCACCTGAGAGGCTGAGAGCGTCTTTGGATGGAGGCCTGAGGAAGACTTACCTGGCCGGAGACTTTCCTCGTAGTGATTTAAGCCTTGCTTGGTTTGGAGCTCGGTGTGCTTGCCTAGCAAAGTAGAAGCTGTGCCAAAGCTGAATTTGGGTGCCTGGCTCCCAGGCTTGCACAAAAGTTTCAGCTAATTGAGATTAGAAGTGGCTAATTGAGATTAAAAGTTAGTTAATGAACCGTTTTCATGCTATTTTTTTTTAACTTTATATTTTCTCCAGGCCCAGATCTTCAACCAAACACCACATCTCCAGGCTTGCCTGCCCAAGCAAAAATTATCTACTTTCTAGGCTACCTCCAGACACCAATTTTTTCAGGCATAGAGCCCAGGTCTCAATCCAAACAAGCCTTGAGACAGGGTTGTCTCAGTTGGTCACCCAGATAATAGCCCTCTTTGAAGTGGTTCTGAACCAGATACCAACATAAACAGTGGCGGAGCCGCGATAAAGTCAGGGTCTCGGTTGGCACACCCAGATAATGAAATTTCTTTGAAGTGGTTTCGAACCAGATACCAACATACGCCATTAAAAGTGTGGGGTCAATTGACCCCATAGCTTTTTTTGCAGAACAATTCAATACAAGTGAAAATTTATGCAAAATTCTACAAAACAATAGAAAATTTATAAGAATTGACCCACAGAGCTAGATAATCATATATTTGACCCCGCAGAGTTACAATGCTGGCTCCGCCACTGAACATAAATGTTTCCACTACTACCTCGGGAGAAGAATCCCAGCTCGAAGTTTCCTCCTTTTGAGATAACAGTTGTATTGCCAGAAGGAGGTTTGACTCTGAAGATTGTATTCAGTCACAACAGATGTAATTGTGCAAAGATGGAAGATAAACAGTATCGGAAAAGAAATGGAATAGCATGTCTTGTTGGGGAGAACTTTTTTATTATTTAATCTATTTTTAAAAAATATTTTAAACATGGTATTTCCATAACTTTATTTCCAATTCTGACCCCTTTAGCCACACCACAACGCATGGCGTGACAAAAGCACGTTATCATGCCATGGACATCGCGTGGTAAACGAGTGCTGTCATGCCGCCTCTCTAGGCGTGATAGGACTTAGCCAAAAAAACGACGCGTGTTGGCTCGGAGGACTATCGTGGATGACTTTGGTCATGCCGTAGTACGTGACGTGACATAGTGTTTTTTGTCACGCCTTATGCTAGGCATGACCAAAGGGTCTCGAATTGAAAATAAAGTTAAGGAGAAGTTATCTTTAAAATATTTTTAAAATTTTGATTAAATAATAAAAAGGTTCTCATTGGGAAGACCATCCTTTGGATGCAAATGATGTATGTGTAGTATTCTGCAAGTTCATACACAAGGGTGGCATCCCCTTGAGAGACAAGTGTGCTTCTTTTTTTCTTTTTCTTTTTACTTTTTGGAACGGGGCGTGCCCTGATTTCTTTGAGTTGACACTAGGGTGCCTATATTGTCAGCTCCCTCATTTGACTTGATCTCAAACCAATCAATCAACTTTAGTTTGTCTGAATTGTTAATACCACAAAAGGAATAGAAGAATGGACTCCTCAATTTGAAAAACCCACCGCCTCTATGGCGACCTAGCTAGCCCTCCAGCTGGCTTCACGGGTGCCTCCAAAGACCGGTGGTCAGCCTCGTGGGGCTCCCGCCTCTACTGCCCACTCCGCCCGCCGCCTCAATCCTCGCCAGCCACCGCAACATTCCCTCTCCGCTCGTCGTCCTCGGCCATTGCTCCACTCCCGCCCGGCAATGTCGCTTTCCTTCGTTTCGTCTGACTTGCAGGAAGAGGAGGCGCTTGATTATGGGGTGTTGGGAGATGACAATCCCGATCTAGAGCGTCATCTCGGCTCGTCGCCTCGCTGGAAGTTTTGGCCAAATCTCTAGACTCAGATCTAGAGATCCTGTCTACTCCAGAATCGGGAGAGGAACTAGACGGTTGCCTCTCGGACCTGCTCTTTGATCCTGGCAATCTGGCCGTACCTCTAGGCTCTCTGTCTGCAGAAGCTGGGCCTGGAGCTACGACCAATTCTTCCCTTTCCGATGCGGCTCCTCCTCCCCAGGTCATTGCTTCGCCTCTTGTATTAGGGACTCGCTCGGGTGGGGAAAGTCAGTCCAGGATCCAGCTCTTGTCCTGTCAGCCTGGGGCATCCCTGTCGCTACCTAGCTCTGATGCTGCTGAGGCTCTCCAGAACGAGGTGGTGGACAATGTATAAAGAATCCTCTCAATTTAGGGGTAGCCCTCGCGACAGCTTTGATGCCCTCCCTCCCGTCGTCAAACGTTGGCATTGAAGTTTCACCTACGGGGATGGCAACCTCGATTTACTACTGTTCGATGGTGGTAGTTCGACATTAAGGGTCTTTAATTTATTTTGACGATCGCCTTGGGTGTGAAAATTGTTTGCAGCAGCACAACATTTTCCAAGGCGATGAATCCAAATCAATGGACGCCGGTTCGACAAAGAAAGATTGGTGGAGGAAGAAAACACATTCAAGGCAAGTTGAGATGGTAGTTGGGAAAGCAAGCCTCAAGACAGCAGACCATCTTAATTCACAGTTCGTGGGTCACTGCTTCCGCTGCCTGGCGAAGGACCATCGCATAGCACTTTGTAGAGAGCCTTAAATGTCTTAGATGCAAGGCGAATGGCCACATAGTTCGCCAACGCCCACACCACCCTTCCAATAAGAAGCAAGCTCCCCACCGAGACCAATCGCGAAGACCACCTCGAGCTGACCGGGCATGGAGGACCATGGTCTGGTCACGCCCAAAGCAGTCGAGGAAGGAAGGAGCTTGTGCCATTACGGTCATGCGACCAATGAAGGATGACCTTCACAGCTTCGCACCTCTCCATCGTCGTGAAGGTGACGGCGTAGCCGAACCTTTCGGCGGCCTGGTGGCACGAGCCATCCGTGTTCGATTGAGGTTTCGCCGAGGGACATCACCATCTCCCACTTCCATCGAGGACTTCCTAGTGGAGTTCCGAACTAGCGACAAGACGAGGTCGCGCTTGATGCAAGAGGAGCCTCCTCGATGGCTACCAACAAGCGCTTTCGTGATGGGATCAAAATCTTGATGCACATCGCAAGATCTGGAGGTATCGTGCCTTCTTGTGCCTTGAAGGAATCCTCTTCATGCTTGGCGCCTCGGTGGTTGAGCGCGCGCGTGAGGGAAGCTCACAATTTGATCGAGTGGACGAGCAGTCTCGGGAGCGAGACTGGAATGCGTCCATTTGGGCGGTGTGGGTCTGGGTTCATGATCCGGATGCCATACCGAAGGTCTCACATCTCTACCTCATGGACCGTCCAGAGGAAGGGGTTCTTGAGCATGACCCTGCAGTCCCAATGCCTTCTCCTCCGGCCGGCGTCTCGTGGAGGGTCTTTGTCACAAGCTTCGATCCATCTCAAGATCCCGAAGACTACACCCTTTGCCGATCCTCTCATCTGAGGGTGAACCTGGCGACTCCCCATACGACGCTGGCGAGGAGTACCCCTTGCGTGTTCACTTCTTCTGGACCGCGGGGGTACCGGATGGCACAGAGAGGCAGTCCCGCCGCCTGGCCGAGGATGTCCACTCCAGGATCGATCCGAGGCATGATGACCGGGATGACTACAATGAGGACCGTGACGACAGAGCCGGCCGTGCCAAATTCTACTATGAATGGCGGGCACACGAGCTCGCCAAAGGGCACAGCTCCGCGAGTCGTGGGGGTTGGGGAGCCCCTCACAAACATTCTCACAGGGGCGCTCCGCCCCCTAAGCAGGCGCTCAGCGCCTGGCCAAGGGCTCATGCATTACTGACTCCTCATGGGGGAACATGAGAGGGCGGAGCCGCACCAGGTCGTCGCCAAGAAGGTTCATGCTACAGCTTCAGAAATTGATGCCTTCGCAGCCGTGCAAGAGCTTCTTCGGACAGCCCAAGCCCCACCAGGGTCCAGGAGAGAAGGGAGGTGCCCTTCTTCTCTAGCCGCATCGAGCCTCAGCTGACCCCATCTTGGAGAAGCTTCAGCATCTGCCTAGTCTGAATGTCGCAGCCTCCAGGGAGGACCCCATGAGCTTTGAAGCCTCCTTGTCTTGGAGCCCTTCGGGGTCTAAGGGCAAGGTTGACTCCCCGATCTTCCAACCGGCCGGGGACTGGCTTGCTGACGATGATGTCCAGGAACCCCAGGAGGTCCTCCCCAATCCCATGCCTAGCATTTGCTCTGGGGTGCTAGAACCGCCAGGGTCCTCACTGCTTGTAGACCCAAGACCCCATCTCATGCGGACCTCCTCCTGACTGAACCTCCATAGGTGCCTTGGCTGCCAGCTCACGCCTGCACCGAAGAAGAGCTCGATCCGGGTGGGAGCGGCTAAGCAGCCCAGCTTTTTGAAGAACGTTTGTCTCGTGGGGCAAGGCAGAAGAGCTCAGTGGCTCGACCAAAGAATGACTTGCAGCATTATTTGCACAGCCGCTGCAGCCTAAGGTCATTCATGCCCTCAAAGCTCTGACCGGCTTGGAAGGGAAGGCGCAGGTCGATCTGCCAGCCCTGAGCCTCAATGGAGACGACCCGTCAAGAATGGCGATGAAGGTTGCAGCCTAGAGGATCGAAGCAAGCAGGACAGGGGTGTTAGTAGTAGCAGTAGTCAGGATTTAGCATGTTCTCTTTTGGGTTTTGGGATAGCAGGAAGCAAGTGAATGCTATGCTGGTTGTAGCAGGAAGGCATAGATTGCCAGGGTGCAATAGTTTGAACCATGGCATCTATCTTTGCAGGTTGATTGTAAATTCCTCAATCTTAGTAATGAAAGCTCATTTCAAATGTGTTGGCTGCTACTTGCAGGTAGAGTGCAATGGTTCAGCATGTGTTCTCTAAAGATTTTGAGCTGGAATGTTAGAGGGTTGAATGCACCAGTGAGGAGACAAGTAGTTAAGGAACTGGTAATGGACACCTCTTGCGATATTGGCTGTTTGCAGGAAACAAAACTAGCATTCATTAATAATGCAATGCTAAGTGAAATAGTAGGAGGGCGAATGAAGGGAGTCCTCTAGAAACCGTCGACAAGGACCAGGGGGCATTGCGATATTTTGGGATCCAGATAAAGTCCAATTAGACGGCCCAACAATCCGGGACCATTCCATCACAGCACGGGTCAAGCCTTGTGCAGATGGCCCTGCTTGGATGCTGACAACGGTCTATGGACCGCACCAAGACCAACTCAAGCCAGCCTTTCTCGAGGAGGTTAAACAAATTCATGCCACACTTCAGGAGCCTTGGCTAATTTTAGGAGATTTCAACCTCATCTATAAGGCTTGTGACAAGAACAATCACAATTTAAATAGAAGGCTCATGGCTCAAGTTCATGTAGCTATTGATCGCTGCGAGCTAAAGGAGATTTAGCTGCAGGAACGTCAGTTCACATGGTCCAATGAGCAAGCTAACCCGACGCTAGAAAGAATTGATCGAGCTTTTGCCAATACAGATTGGGATCATCTTTTTTCGGACCATCAGTTGTGTCCATTATCCTCCTCAATGTCTGACCACTGCCCCTTGTTGGTCGCGGCAGAGGAGAGGGTCATCAGGCAGAGGTGCTTCGTTTTCCAGAGTTACTGGCCTATGTTGCACTCGTTCAAGGAGGCGGTTAAGGAAGCATGGCCACAACAAGTGGAGTCAACTGACCCGATTAAGGTCTTGTTGTGTAAGTTGCAAAGGACTGCAACAGCTCTAGCCAGTTGGAATAGTGCAAACTTCAGCAACAAGAAATTGTAGTTGCGGTTAGCTCTAGAAACGGTATTCCAGCTAGACCAAGCCCAGGAATTAAGATAGCTCTCGCATGCTGAAAAGGAGCTGCGTACAGGACTCAAAGCAAGAATTCTAGGCTTAGCGGTAATTCAAAGCAAATGGCATGGAGGCAAATGATCTCGAGTAACGGATCAAACTAGGAGATGCAAACACAAAATACTTTCATGACAAGGCAACATCAAGGAAAAGGAGAAGCTTTATTCGTGTCCTGTCAGACCGGGAATGCTTGCGGCCAAGTTAGGGACCATCTATTCAGCTAAGTCAGCTGGAGCAGCCTTTCTCAGAACAAGAATTCGTTGAGGCAATTCATAGATTGCCATGGGACAAGGCCTTGGGACCTGATGGATTTACTGGGGCATTCTATAAGGAGTCATGGGACATCATTAGGCTGGACATCTTGGCAGTCTTCAACAATTTCTACAACCTTAATGGAATGCATTTCGCAAAAATAAATACATCAGACATAATCTCATTGCCTAAGAAGGAGCACCGATTGATATATCGTAGTTCGTGCCCATCGGTTTGATCCACAAGATGGCCAAGCTAATTTCAAAGGTACTTGCTTCTAGGTCGTCGAGGACACATGGACAGTTTGATTTCCAAATGTCAGAGTGCCTTCATCAAGACGCATTGCATACAAGACAACTTACTCTATGTGCAAAATCTTGCTCGTAGCTATCACCGATCTAGGACGCCGGCACTCATGATAAAGTTGGATATTTCCAAGGCCTTCAACTCGGTCTCATGGCCTTATTTGCTCGACGCTTTGCAGCAGTATGGCTTCGGTCCAAGATGGAGAGAATGGATTTCAGTGCTGTTGGGTACATCAAGCTCTACCATTATTCTAAACGGGATTAGAGGACCAAAGTTTTGGCATCAGTGCGGAGTACGGCAAGGGGACTCTCTATCTCCGTATCTATTCATTGTGGCAATTGATGCTCTTCAATATTTGCTGAACATGGCCACAGAGAGAGGGTGTCTATCTCCATTAAGGGGAAGGACGGCAAAGGTGAGACTGTCCTTGTATGCGGACAACGCGATGCTTTTTATGCCACCCATCAAGGAAGACTTGGACAATCTTAAAGAGCTCTTGAATATTTTCAGAGAGGTGACTGGTTTAAAGATAAATCTAAACAAAAGTGCCATCATACCTATTCAGTGCCTAGGACTAGACTTAGACACTGTCCTTCAGGACTTCCCCGCCCCAAGGAGGAGCATGCCGTGCACATACCTGGGTCTTCCTCTATCCTTGCGCAAATTGAGGAAGGTGCATCTTCAGCCACTTATGGATAAGATAGATGCTAGGCTTGCGGGCTACAAAAGAAATTGCTATCCAGAGCGAGAAGACTTACGATGTTAAAGGCGGTTCTCACCTCTATACCCATCTATCACATGACCTTGGCCGACCTTCTGGCATGGACGCGGAAACAAATTGATAAATGTCGTAGAGCATGGTTCTGGAGTGGGAACGATATGCATTCAGGGGGAGGGAAATGCTGGATCAATTGGAACACGGTGTGTGGCCCAAAAAAAATGGGGCGGTCTTGGACTACTGTGCCTCGACTTCTTTTGTCGGGCTCTGTGCATTCGCTGGCTCTGGTACCTTTGGAAGGAGCCTGAGAAGCAGTGGAATGGCATGCGACTTCCAATTGATGAAAGGGACTATGAATTTTTTCGGGTTTCTATCAAAATGGCTTTGGGAAAAGGGGGATAAGGCAAGTTTCTGGAAGGATGTATGGATCGGAAATACTGCCCTAAAAGAAGTAGCCCCCAATCTCTTTCGTATTGCGGCCAAAAAGAACAGGACGGTGAGGGAGGCTCTAGAGGGGAATTCTTGGATCATTGACCTTAGGCGTAGGATCACAGAGCATCACATCCTAGAATTTGTACACCTCTATGGCAAGGTTGCACAAGTGGACCTGACTCCAGAAATACCGGATGATATCACTTGGAAATGGACTTCCACAGGCACTTATACTGCCAGGTCAGCTTATGAGGCACAGTTCTTGGGATCAATAGAGAGACCCTATGTCAGCCTCTTTTGGGATTCTTGGGCACCTCAAAAGTGTAAAATTTTTGCATGGCTTGCTGTCCAGGAACGGATACCAATGGCGGATATCTTGGCATCAAGGCATATGTAAAATGATTTCTGGTGCCCTCTCGTGACAAGAACCCGAAAACAAGAAGACACTTATTAATCAGCTGTGTCTACGCAAAGAGGGTTTGGACTGCTGTAGCATCTTGGTCACATCATCATAGCCTGTTGCCTGTTCAAGGGGTCACCCACGACGGCCTTTGAATTGGTGGGTGGAAACATCGTAAAAGGAAATGACGCCGAGCAAAAGGGCAAAAGCTCTTTAATCATGCTTACCTTATGGCAAATCTGGAAAGAAAGGAACAGGAGAATTTTCCAAGCTCAAAGGAATGCGAGAATTGGGTTGGTAGCGATAATCAAAGAAGAAGCCGAGCATGGATTTTAACCGAGGCGAAGAGTCCGCGGCCTATCTTCCCCAGGCATACACGACACTTTCGTAATCCTTGGATCAAGAGGGCACGCGCTGGGACAAGTCTATTCCACAAGTGAAGAAACTACATCTGGGAGCGCTGGAAGGTGAGCAGAACATCATCTTCATTGGTTTCCTCTCGGTACAAGGAGGGAGAAAGGAGAGCTCGGTTTTAGGAATTTTGAGGGGTCCTGCGGCTTGTCTCGTGGTTTGTCTTTCCTAAAGGGGTTTCATTGTTTTTTCCTTTTGCTCGATTTTTCGCTCTGAGTCCTTTTGTTTTTTCCTCTTTTGTTTCTTCCCGTCTTTCTTGTGTCTTGTGTACTTGTTGAACTTTGGTTTTCTACCCTTCTTTAATGCAGTATTGACAGTTCTCATGCCACGCCTTAAAAAAAAAGAAATATGGATGTTTATATTGTCAGCTTTCTCATTTGAGTTGACTTGACTTATGAAATATGGATTTTTATATTGTCAGCTTTATCATTTGACTTGACTTGTGAAATAATGTGTGTGATTCTCGCTTAATAGCAGGAGCACGTACCACGCCGATGAGCATTTTATGTCCGCATTACCGAGATGTCCGTTAGGCATTTTTTTTTCTTTGGTCCTGCTAAGACTTTTGCTTAGCTGAAAGTGAAGTTTTCCCCCAACTCTCTTGAGATCTTTGTCGGGTTTGGTAAAGCGAAACTTGCACTTGTTTACTAGTCTTTGATTGCCTTTTTCTCGTAATCTGATAATGATTAAATAATATTTTTTGTTTTAGCATAACTCTTATTTAAGTAAGACCGCTATCCGCCTGATAGTAGTAGTATCTTCTCATAAAATTGCAATAGTGCTCTCTCCGAGATGTTAGAAGAACAAATGAAGGGCCAGACGCCCAGACTGATTAATATAAGCCAAGAGCCAGTTTTTAAGAAATGCATATGTAAAAGGGTCTAGACTCTAGATTCATGTCGACGTCCATGTTATCTGCCTTCCGCTTATTAACGATCAATTTAGTTCTTATTGTTAAGCACGCATCCTTGTAATATAGAGTTACTAATCTATTGTATATAGCAGGCCCATATAGGCCATGTAGCCTATGTATGGGTGTGTATATAACTCCTCATGACAATAGAGAAGGTCAAGGTGCCATTTACAATATTCTAACATGGTATCAAAGCCTAAGGTTAGGACTAGACTTAGCCCCAAGCAATGCCATCCTCGACGCCTCCAAATGAGCCTCCTGTGCTACTCTCCTCTCCTCTCCCTCTTTCGTGGTTTGTCTCTTTCCACGTCCGTCGTCACCGCCATCCGTCGCCGGTGGCTCTGTTCTCCTCGACCGACCTTCTTTCATCGCGCCCATTGAATCTGGCGGATCCGACGCCGATTAGTCAACCTCCACTCGGACACGCCATCGCGGGTCCACTCGGCCCTCCTCCCTAGTGTCATGGCTCTATTTCGGCGCCGCCGCTGTCGCCTAGTCCTTCGCCTCCGCCGCCTAGCCCAGATTTGTCATCATCGAGCATCGCCGCCCAGATCGCTGCCGCCGCCGCCCTTTGCTCCGCTGCTTAGCCCTAATTCGCATCGTTGTTTGGCTTGGATCCATCACCATCACCATCACCGCTCCCTGCTCGCTGCCGCCGTCCCCCGGCCTCCTCTAATCTGCTCTGTCTGGCCACCTCCGCCGCTTTGCTTCACTCGCCTCGCTCGCACCTTGCTCGCTTGGTCATCAGAGCTGCTCTATCGCCATTGAGCTATTCCCACCGGATTTGCCGCTACTGCTGTTTCACTCATCGCGACTTTTGACTCGTCCCTCCGCGGTGGTGCTTTCTTGGCCTCCGACATCAAGCTTAGTGGCCAACACTATCAAGATTGGGCCTCCTTAGTTCGCATGTTGCTTTGATGGATTGATCTTGCTTCACATCTCATCAAGGATCGCTCACCACTTCATGAGATTGATCATGTAGGAGCTCGTGCTTGGCAAAGTTGCGCGATGATCGTGTGATGGGTGTACTGCATGAGTGCAGAGATCCCAACCGAGCATCATTCATCGACATGTCCTCTCGCCAAGGAGATGTGGGAGTACTTGCGGCGCCGATATCAAGAAACCAATGAGGCACTCTGCTTCTCACTTGAGCAACGCCTCACCGACTTACAACAAAGCGGGGCATGTCCATAGTGTACTATAGTGCCCAGCCGCTTGGCATATATGACTCTTAGGCCTTGTTTTGGGTGTGGAGAGTGTTCGCTAGGGAGCGCTATGAGCAATAGCGCCTAATGTTTACTTTTGTGATGCGCCTTCTTGGCCTCGAGTTTGAGTTTGCTCGTTCTTTGCTACTTGGTCGGCACCCTTCTGTCATGACCCGACCTAGGGCGCCTCGGGAGGTCCCTCAGACCTCTGGGAGGTCCAAAAGGAACCCCTGTGACGCCCCGAGAGGGCATCCCGAGAGGACCTCCTGACCTCCCGAGAGGTCCAATAGACCACCGGAGGTCCGGGGTCTGTGAGGACCCCGGTTTGTTAGGCTTGTAATACTTAGTCATCCATTGACTCTAGCATCACAAACATAATAATCCGTGTTTTTAGATATGTATACTTCCTGCATGCAAGATACACACCCTTTACAAAATCATGCATCAATTCCATTCAAGACATAGAACCAAAGCACTAACTAGATTAAACGACATACATAACATAGAGTTATTATAAAAGGGCCGACCGCCAAATACAACTAATAAAGATAAACACAATGAAGCAAAAGCCATAAGATGGCGATAACAAAAGAGAGCCACAAGGTTTGCCTTTAGCTCACAAGGCAACCAACCAAGCCGCTTAGCTAGATTCCCAACCGCAAAGACATCTCATTAAAAGTAAAGCCCTTTGGGCTCTACCTCCTCTGCAACAAAATTTTTAAGAAGCAAATGAGTACAAATAATGTACTCGCAAGACCGACGTAGTATAACGTAACTATAAATAACTACATGCAAGCTTTATTTAAGTGGATGAGGCTTTTGACTCATTTTAGCATAAAGCAAGCTTTCATTTGCAATAATGTAATAGATTGAAAGCAATTTGACAAAGAATTTTTAATTGTTGAAATAACAACGATACAATAACATAATAACAACAACAAGAACAACTCGAAGTGACTAACCCAAGTCAACACAACAATAGCATGAATTATTCAATTCATACCACCCATCAAATTTTAATTAAGTGTTTAGTCTAGTTCTTATGGAAATCACCAAGCGTGTCCATAACCTAGACAAGGCTATTCAATAGTTTTAACCCTCGCAGGGTGTACCAATGTACCCACACGTCGGATCGCCTTTTTCGCCACATGATTTAGCACACTCTTTTGGTATACCGCACGCTAAGTCCTACGAGACATTTCCAATGGACGATGCTAATTAAGAGTCAAGAACCCACGGGATAAGGACACATTAGACAGCCTAGCCGGTCTGCTAATGCTCCCTTCCCAACACCACACACACACATTTTATTTTTAATACACCCACCGACCAGCTCATAATTAACACCTCCCAAAGTACTTAGTCAAGAGAGGTCCCATATCCCCCTCGTGTGGTTAGCACGCGAAAGTGCTTGGATCAATGGCGCAAGTAACTCGGTCCTTGGGGACTTAGGCACCATTCCGTTCACACCCAACAAATCACAGCAACATCCATTGTGCCCAAGTCAATAACAATTTTGTTTTCATTTTTGTTTATTTACAAAGTAACAAGCACAAGATGGACATAATGGAATAATAGTTTTGTGTGATCAAGGTCATCGACATAATGTCGACAACCGCCCATTTCTACCGTTATTCAAGCATTGCTAAGCATTACTAACGTAAACTACTAAGCTTATAAGAGTCTATCCATCGAACTCTAAATCACAGCAAGATAGTCATAGGCTTAGTAGTAGAGAATGAACATTTACCTACTGAATATGCATCTATAGGATTATTAACTACATTTTAACACAAAGTAGCATGCATACATATAAGTGAAACAAAGTATTAAGCTTTAAAGTAATGGGACAATAATGGGATATGATCAAACTGCTTGCCTTGCTGGTTTTGCTCAAAATGTTGCTGAGGATCGCCACGGATCAACACACTTGTCAACACCTAAACGAAAAGGCTAAAAGAATCGATAAGAACGATTTAAAATCCAAAAGACAGCACAGCAAACAAACTCCAAATGCTCTGAAATTTCTACAGAAGCAAGTGGATGATTTTTAGAGAATTTAGCAACAAGAACCAATTGATTTGGATTCTCAATGCCAAAGATATGAGCAAAACAATTCTGCTCAGCCCTAAAAATACAAACTGCTACTATTTACTAATTTAATTGTTTGGCAACATTTTCTGGAAAGGTGGTGCTACTAAAATTTTTACTGTAAAACAAGCACCTCATGAGATGAATAACACAATTGAGTTCACCTCATTTGGAGCTATTATGCATTTTCTACAATTTTTCAAAGACAAGAAAATGAGCACATCTAAACTGCACCCACAAAGCTTTTGAAAATAGTGATATGCCTAAATCCAATTCTAACATTTAGTGCATTAACAGAGGAAGCCAACAAAGTTGGATTCACTCAAAAATAATCTACAGAGATTTACTTATGCATTTTACAAGTTAATTTGAATTTTTAATGTAACATTTAAAGTTAATTTTGAAACCTATTTGCAAATCCATGTTCTGGAGCTGAACTGAGCTCATAACCATTTTTAGATTAGAGTTCAGTCCAAACCAGAGCTACAGAAATTTGAATCACCTCATTTGGATTTAAAATGAATTAGCTATGCACTTTTGAAGTTCATACCTTTTTCAGTTCAAAAATAAGAGCTCACTAGATTTTCTGAAAAACCACAAGGACGGGGAGGACATGAGCCATAGATCCTGGATCTAACGGCTCAAGACCTCCCAGGTGACAATGCGCACGCGCGCTCGTGAAGGTTCAGAGGACATAGGCCATTGATCTTGGATCCAACGATCCATGTCCTCCCAGCAACGCGCATGCGCGAACGAGAGGGGAGGTCGTGGCCGTTGATGCTGCATCCAACGGACCACAACGATAGAGGGAGGACCGGAACGGTCAAGATCAACACGGGGAGGTCATAAACGGCTGAGAGGACCTCGGGAGGTCCTACGCGGAGGAGGTCTTGCGAGAGGAGGTCTCGCACGCCGGATTGACACAGGGAGGACCCTAACGGCCAAGATCTCACAGGAGGAGGTCCTGGACGGTCAAGATCTCACCAGAGGGGAGGTCTTGACGGTCCAGATCCAAAGCCACAGCGCTCGCGCATGATTACCTGGGTGATTACCTGGAGGTCGTGGCGGAGCTGGGGAGGTCGGAGGAGAGGAGGACCGGCGCTGGTGAAGAAGGGTACTCCACGGCCAAAGCTCCAAGCTCCAATTCGGCCACCTCTCGCAAACGTCCCAACCAATTTAGTTAGGCCCTTGGTCACAGAGGGAATGGCATAACTCAAGCAATGAGAGGGAGAGGAGAGCCACTAGAACATCGCCACCGAGGAGCTCCAAGCTCCAAAGAATGGCGCCAAGGGAGGTCTGTGGTTTGAGCTCCACGTAATCAGAGCAATATGGTGAAGTGTGTAAAAGAAGCCAAGGGTGATACCAAGGAGGTTTTATAGCTAGGGAAAAAGAGGTCATGAGCCACGGGTTAAGCTCATGGTGAGCT
This sequence comes from Phyllostachys edulis, assembly GCA_036346405.1. Classification (NCBI taxonomy): domain Eukaryota; kingdom Viridiplantae; phylum Streptophyta; class Magnoliopsida; order Poales; family Poaceae; genus Phyllostachys; species Phyllostachys edulis. The sequence goes on from JAYEVD010000709.1 coordinate 73,905, forward strand.
TAGCCCATGCGCGGTCCATGGCTTGGACAAGACAATGGAGGTGACAGAGGGTAGGTTAGGCATGGCCTAGGGGCGGAAAGGCCGACACGCATTTAATGCAAGACAGCATGAGCCATTGGACATGACAAGGCTCTGACCTTCTCCACTGTCATGGCTCTCGCACGCGTGCCCAAGCTAGGAGAAGAACAGTGCGAGGCCTCCACCGTTGGATAAAGAGGATGTGGAGGTCATGACCCTTGATGCGATTTTGAAACGGTAAGGCTTAAGTGAAAGATAGGGAGGAGGTCACAGCCCGATTTGGACTAGGGAGGTCGTGACCTTCCGATTATCATTGCGCGGATGCGCAAAGGAAAAGGGGACAGGAGGTCCAAGGCGTTGGATCTAAATCCAATGGTGCGGACCTGTTGGGAGGACTTAAACCGCGCACGATACAGCCAAGGACGTGGAGGTCATGGCCTTTGGATCTCAACCAAGGGCACACAACGATGGGGAGGTCCTGAGGTGCAAGATGACACAAAGGAGGTCGTGGTCATGGATTTACATCCAACCGGCACGATCAAAAGAGGGAGGTCTGAGCCTTGCGCCAGAGCGCTAAAGGAGGTTATGGCCTTTAGATTTAGATCTAAGGGCTCACAGAGTGGTCCGAACGCCCACTCAACAGAGACCGCGCGATCTAAATCTAATGGCTTAGAAAGGATGGTCCGAACTGCCCACGATCTCAAGGCTGAAACGAGATCCAATGGCAAGGAGAGGACAAGGGAGGTCATGACTGTGAGATTTACATCTAATGGCTACGACCTCACGTGGGTGGGAGGTCTGATGCGCATGAAGCAAAGGGGAGGTCGTGGCCCGAGATTTTAAATCCAACTACGCACAACACAAGACGGGAAGGTCTGTGCGCTTGATATCGCGGGGGAGGTCGTGGGCTATTGGATCTCGATCCAACTGCCACGACCTCAACAAGGAGGAAAGGAGGTCTGCTAAGCTAGGGATGTGGTTGGGTTTGACCCAAATTGGAAAGTGGCTCAGCCCAAGGAACAGTGCATTGTTTTGAATTCAATTTTAACAGCTGAGACTTTGCAGAATTATTTGAGATAGCAAAACAACTCCAAAATTTATGAAATTTTAACTGGAGCTTGCTGACATTAGGATTAACCTTACATAAAATTTTCAGAGGTTTTTATGTAATACATTTTTCTCAGGAAATTAATTAAGGCTGTTCAAGGGTTTGTTTTACCTCCAAAAATTATCAAACAAGTTTTAAAACTTATGATATTTTTCAGAGGGGTCCCTCAACATCTCAAGGACCAGGGAAAAATATTTCCAAAGGGTTAGGCACAAGATTTGAGACAAGTTGAATAAGGGTTGGCCTTTAGTCCACAGGAGGTTTAGGTTTTTGAACTCCACAACTTTTGATAAGAATTCTAGAGGAGTTCAAGAGTTTCAAGATGTGAGAAATTTTTTTTATTTCTACACATTTTCTTACATTTGAAACACACACACCTGTTTATACAGTTGGGATGTTACAAAATCTTCCCCCCTTACAGAAATCTCGTCCCGAGATTTTGGCTTACTCGGAAAAGAAAGAAGGGTAGTCCGCACGCAGACGATCTTCCCTTTCCCAAGTAGCTTCATCCTCGGAATGGTTCGACCACTGAACTTTAAGGAACTTGATGGAACGATTCCTAGTTCTTTGTTCAGCCTCTTCGAGTATGCGAACATGGTGTTCACGATAGGTCAAATCGGGTTGGACATCGAGAGTTTCCAACGGAGCTTCCTCGGTTGGAACACGGAGGCACTTTTTAGCTCGGGACACATGGAACACATCATGTACCCTCAAGTGCAGCGAGTAACTCCAACTTGTAAGCAACGACTCCTTTCTTCTCGATAATGCGGTAGGGACCCACATATCGAGGAGCTAACTTGCCCTTGACGCTAAACGTTGATGGCCCTTCAAAGGAGAGACTTTGAGATAAACAAAGTCATTAGGCTCAAAACTCAACTCACGACGACGGCGATCCGCGTAGCTCTTTTGCCTGAATTGAGCTGCGCGAAGACGCTCACGAATAAGCTGGACTTGACTCTCGGCCTCGTTGATCGAGTCCGGGCCAAAGAAAGGTCTTTCGCCATGTGATTCTTGTATTGCCTTACATCATGAGCTTGATAATGCTAAGATAGAAATAGGCAATTTTAGATCCATGTCTAGAAATGAGTGTGATTCTTGTGTAGGCATGCTCGCTGAATTTGAGAAGTTAAAATTGACTAATTCCATTCACCTTGAGCAATTAGAGAATGCTAGGGCTAAAATTGTTGAAATTGAAGCTAGCCCTTGTAGCTTGTGCTTAGAGTATGAAAAATTGCTTAAGGATGGTTTAGTCTCTTGCAAGAATTGTGCTCATTTAGAAAATGAAATTGATGATTTGAATTGTATGCTTAATATGAAAGCATCATTACCTTCTTGCACATCTTGCATTGCCTTGAAGAGCGAGGTTGAGTCTTTGAAGAAATTGTGCGATGATATGAGTGCCAAGTCATGTGACTCTTGTATTTGCCTTCACTCCGAAATTGATGTTCTAAAGATTTCTTTTGCTTCTTTGCATTCAGAGTTGGAGTCTTCTCGTGCTAAACGTGAGTCATTTGATGTTGGTTTTGTGCCATCGCTTTGAGTAGCTCTTCTTGTAAGTGCGCGACTTTTCTCGACTCTTCTTGTGTTGTCCAAGAGATTTTAAAGACAATGGTGCTTCTTCCTCAAATGGTACTACTTCAAAAGAGAAGTATCATTGCACCTTTTGTAAGAAAGATAGACATATTGTTGAGTTTTGCTTCCGCGTGTCAAACACCGGGCGTTTAATGTGCCGTCGAAGTTTTTAGGGACACACATTTCCCATCTCATGGCATGTGTGAGCCTAGTGCCCACATACACGAGGGCGTAGTTTTGATGTTGGTTCTTCCAAATTTTGTCCCAAGGGATCTTCTTTGAGCGACAATGGTGCTTTATCTCCTAGTAGACCTTTACACCATTGCTCATTCTGGTGAGAAGGATGGATATCTTGTGGATTGCTGGCGTATAAACACATGCGCCGAGCTCATGCTTCTAAGTCTCCTAGTGGGCATAGTCTTTCTCATGACATGCACACTAAAGAGCCTAGCATAAGGACTCACTCTGTTGATGATGTCTTTGACACCTTTTCTAGTGGTGTTGGACAGCATCGTGGACTCGGTTCCTGTGATTTTGGTTTTGGTCCACGAGCTGCCCCGAGATAGGTTTTTCGCCATTTCCCGAGAGGTGGACCTTGTTGTGTTCATCGAGGTACACACCTACGGCGAGGATGTGTGAGTTCTTTTGGTGCTTCTGTTGGTTCTCATCATGATGCTTTCAAGCAAGGCCATCGCCACTTTTCTAGAGATGGACATCGTTTTCCTCATCGAGTTGTCCACTCACGGTATGCCTCCAAGGATGATGTTGGATCTTCTTGCATGAACCATCATTTGCATCATGCTAACTCACTTAATGGTTCAATTGCTTCTAGTGGCCGTGTGTCCAAGGTTTGGGTTCCCAAGTATTTGCTCTCTAACCCTTCGGGATCCAAGACTTGGACATCTTGCTTTTCTCATGTATAGGTACCGGGGACGCGGGTTGGAGAACATGGACTTAAAAGGTTCTGGTCTTTTGCTTTATCACGTGATCGGGACACTTGATGGTTCTCCACCCCTATGATGGCCTCCAAGAGGCATGTGCTTTCATGATCGGCGTCTTCACCTATTTTGTGAACTATCTTACACCTTCATGCCTTTACCTTCATGATTATTTATTCTTGGTGTGTTGTGCTTTTCGTTGTGCTCATTTTTATCATATCGGCATGCGTTACTCTTATGATATCCTTCATCATACCTTTGCTAGTACCTTGCTTATGTATCCATGTATTAGACTATTGTTCTTTATTTCCATGGTTGTATGAGCTTGGTTTTGTCATCAAGAGCTTGTGCTATTTTGTACATTTATTATCTTGCTCTTGTTGATTTTTTGCTTTATGTATCCACATGCTTACTTGACATCTATGTTAGTATACATTATTCATGATCTGTTCTTTAACATGTTCTTTGCTTACATGGTATTGTGCATTATTGTTAATTGTGTGTACATGAGCTCTGCCATAGCTTCACTAGCATGCTTTACTCTTGACTGGTTGTACATTATGTGATATGCTATGTGCTTGCTTGCTTCTATGCCTTATTATGAACTAAGGATATTTTGAGCTTTATCATATCTTAGATAGCATGTGTTGCAATTGATATGTCTATCTTTATGCTCATGACCTGCATTATTTGATTATATGCTTTTATGAGCTTTGGATCATCTATTGCTATTCTTGCTAGTCGTGTGTCTCGGTACTGTTTTTCCTAGATAATGTCTCACTAACCCAGTACCAAGGCATAGACTTCTTCTGTCTCTTTGGTGTAGTCTTTTCAGTTGAGAAGAACACGTGGTTGATGACTTCACCACCTTCGGAGATGATACACAAGGGCAGATTGAAGGAACTGGATCGATCAGGGTGAACGACAAGTTCATTCTCAAGGGCGTCGCTCTTGTGGCCAAGCTAAGGTACAACTTGCTTTCGGCCAGCCTTCTTGATGATGGCTACTGAAACTTGTTTTAAGAAAACACCGCCGTGGTGCTTGATTATTTTGGTGAGCTCGCTTTTGGGATTTCTTGAGTTGGTAGAATTTTTGAGCTGATTTTTCTCGAATCTCTTACCGGATCCCTTAAGTGCTTAATTGCTTCTTCTTCTCGATATCGGCTTTGGCACCGACGTTTGGGGCACATTGGTTTTGATCATCCGACACGAGTTAGCTGCCTTGATCTCATGAGAGGTTTGCCTAAACTCAAAGTCGCCAAGGATGTTGTATGTGCTACCGTAGGCATGGCAAGTAAGCTGTCTCACACCCCTTCATTGACTATGGTCATGACTAACGGACCGACGCTTGCTTCATATGATAATGTTGGTCCCGCTAGAGTTCGGTCCTCGGTGGCAATTGGTACATTCTTGTCATAGTCGATGATTTTTCGAGATACTCTTGGGTGTTCTTTCTTGCTTCGAAGGATGAGGCTTTTGATCATTGTCATGATCTTGTTCTTCTTTTGGCTTCTGAACTTCCTGGTGCCTTGCGAGCGATTCGCAGTGACAATGGCACGGAGTTCAAGAATGCTTTTGCCTCTTTTTGTGCCGAGACGCAGATTGAGCATCGGTTCTCTTCTCCACACGCTCTCAACAAAATGGCGCTGTGGAAAGGAAGAATGTAACCCTAGTCGAGATGGCTAGGACGATGCTAGATGAGTATAGCACACCGAGGAGGTTTTGGGTTGAAGCTTTTGCTACAGCTTGCCATATTTTAAACCGTGTCTTCTTGAGACCGTCTTTGGGCAAGACATCTTATGAGCTCCGCTTTGGTAGAAAACCCTCTGTCTCTCATTTTCGAGTCTTTGGATCCAAGTGTTTTATTCTCAAGACAGGTAACCTAGATAAATTTGAGTCAAGAATTTCTGATGTTTTATTTCTAGGTTATCCTGCACTTCGAGGGGTTTCGGGGTTTTTAATGCGGAGAAGGAAGTCTTTGTGCTTTAGTTTGTGAAGTCCAAGGCAAAATTGGCGAGCATCCTCACTAAGCCTTTTAGATCCAACAAGGTTTGCCACCTTGAGAAGTGAGTTAGGGTAATTTATCCTATGGGTTGGTTTGAGGGGAGTTAGATCTTTTTTGATCTTTTCTTGTTCTTTTGATCTTTTATTTGATCTTCTTTTGATCTTTTTAGGCTTTTTAGGCTTTTTGAGCTTTTCATGCATCTCATTGTACCTTATTGCATTCATATGAAAAATCCAAAAAGATGCATTGTAATATAAGCTTTTCTGATTATCTTGTAAAATTGATGAAGATTTGCTTATTACCCTTTGGAACTTTAGTGTTTCAAATTTTTGCTCAATGCCATGTCTAGTTCTTTGACTTGCTAGAATTATCATGCTTTCACATGTGTAGCTAAGTCTTTGTCTGTATGAGCTAGAACTTGAAAAACAACTTGAACTAAGAAATTAGCAATTTGTGATCTATTTAGCCGCCATGCTTAATTAGTGCTCCTTTTGTGACATTGGCCCTATCAAAATTGCTTTGTTAGCTCTTGAATCTAGCCTTGATCATTACTTGAGCGTCTTGTGCTTCCGAGAATCTAAAACGCTCTTGTGAAAAATGAAAAATCAACTTCCAAGATTGTCTTATGCTTAAATTGTGCCAAACTACTCTTATTTAGACTGCATGTCAAAGACATGAACTTGGAGATAGTTTGATGATCCGAGACGATCTCATGGGGACTGCTTGTCACAACTGACATGAACCTCAAGATTTGTCGCCCTTGTAGAAGCTTAGGAAGAGTTTGTGGATGGCTCCTAGTCCAGGATCTTCTTCACTAAGATATACTTTTAATCAACTTTTGGTCAAAGTTTAGGATGAGTTTGTGGATGGCTCCTAGTCCAGGATCTTGTCACTAAGTTAGACCATTAGTCAACTTCAATATTCATTGCAAATAAAAAATTGTTGAAAAATGGGCGTTTGAGAAAATTGAGCAAAACGATTCATTTCAGGACCTGTTTGTCTCTTAATGTGGTCATTGTTAGCTTTTTGATCTCACGTTGACATTTTGACATGGCCAGTATCATTTTAGGATCCCTGTTGATGAACTTGCTAGATTTGAAGCTTTGCTTAAAATGCTAAAATTCATAGCTTTATATTGAGCCTTCTTGCTTAGCTTTGTTATATATGTCTTATCATGATCTTGCTAGCGCTGTTAGGCTTGATATGTTGTTTGTGCAACTTTAGAAATGCTAGCTTGTTCTTTTGGGTAATCTCCAAAGCTTCTTGTATTCAAAAATTGAAAAATACAAAAAAAATGAAGCCACTCCATTGCATTTCATGGATGCTCCTTCTTATGCTTTTTCCTCATTCTGTATTTGTCATCTCTGGACGAGAGGAAGACGTGATTCCTTGATGACTCCATTGTCAAAGGGGGAGAAGTTGGTTGAAAAAGGGGAGAAAAAGGGGAGTTATGAAAAAGGGGGAGTTATTTAAAAAAAATTGAAAATTTGAAATTTTCTGAATTTTGAGGATCATAGTGAGGGGGAGTTTCTTATTTGCATTCTTATGGTATTATTGCTACTTCTGAACTTGAATTGCAATTCTTGATCCTCACAATGATCAAAGGTCAATCGAACAATTGTTCTTTCATTTGGACCTTAAGTGAGATTTTGGCTCTTCTCTCGAAATGGAAGCTTTCTTGCCTTCTCTTGCCTTTATCTCACAAAGGACTTCCCAGACGCCCCGAGAGGGCATCCCAAGAGGACCTCTAGACCTCCGAGAGGTCCAATAGACCACCCGGAGGTCCGTGGTCCCGACCAGGAGGTCGTTGGACCTCGAGACCTCCTCAAGCACCACGCTATTCAAGGGAGGTCCGAGGGAGCCAACCCAAGGAGGTCGTGGGGCTTGAGGACGAGCCTTCATCCATTTGTGATCCAAACGGTCCCTGAGGATCATCGATCGCTTCTCCAAAGAAGCAAGTGATAACATAGACATCCACGTAACTTTATTAACAAACAAAAGGAGGTTTGATTACAAGGGTTGCTTACAAGCTCCAAAGAACAGAGAGCACACAAACGCAGCGGAAAACCAAAGACACATGCCCACCCATTACACCACGTGTGATTGGTGGAGGGCGCGACCTAATTGAGTTGGTCATCTTCATCATCATAGGAGTCTTCATCCACTCAATCCATGAATCAAGCAAGAGTGAGCACAACAACCGTGCTCGCAAGTTACACGGTCAATTAATGTAATGATATGCATAGGGATATATCAAGGAAAGCATAGTAGGGTTATTTTTCATAAAGTCAATTTTATTTCAAATACAAGTATTAAGTTTCAAGGCAGGTTTTGAATTGCAATTCTTGATCCTCACAATGATCAAAGGTCAATCGAACAATTGTTCTTTCATACTATTCGAGGCCGACTTGGTCATCTCCATTGCTTTCTCTTGCTAATGGACCAAGTTGTGCCTTTCTTGCAGAAAACGGAGTTTTTCTAATTTCAAAACCTCCAATTTGCATGTTTAGGAAATTGCCAATGTGTTCATCAAGGGGAGATTGTGGATATCATGGGGATATGCTCACGATCTTAGTGTGATGGTACAATTGGCAATAGCTCCTAGGTCTGTCGAAACCGTTGTTTTCGGATTTGTTGTAACTCTTTTTCAAATAGTGTCGTTAAACCAGTAGTACCGCTTGTGTTTACGGTAGTATGCACGGGCAAGTATTACCGTAAGCAAAGCTGCACGTAAAATCCAAAGAAGATGTTTGGGTGTTTTTGATTTTCGAGGAGCGGTAGTACCGCGCTATAGTTGCCAGTAGTACCAAGATGACGGAACGCATCATGTGAGCGGTATGGAATTTCAGAGGAGATGTAATCGGGGAGTTTTGGATTTTTGTAACGGTAGTATCCTATGTTGTTGTAGCGATGCGATTGCGCAGATGCTTGATGCCCTAACACTAAGCGGTAGTACCGATTATGCCAAGTTGGACCATCTTGGTAAAATGGTTATGGGTTAGGTCAAAGTCATGAGTTTGGGTGCATATGTGTTGCATGATGCATGTTTTGACTAACGTGGGTCAAGTTGTGAAGAACTTGTTCCTAGATTCGATTTCTTTGTCTATTGATGTGCAAAGTTGCTTGGAGGTCAATGACCATCAAGCGGCGAGATGATCGGGACTAAGCTTGGAGAGCCGAGGTCCGGAACGATCGAGGGATGCCGTGAGGTCAATGGAGTCAAGCATGGCGTAAGAGGACAAAAGGTGACCGAACAGGCGATTCGGTCTGCGACGGGTTCGATTAAGCGGCTGCTTGGGGTCTGCAAGTGCCATGGTGGTTTCGGTGGGAGCCGGATGGGAGAGACTTGCCGACATGAAGAGAGTCATTGGATCAACCTACGTGGTGAAGCATGGAGGTGCTTCACGAAGATGGGACTCGGTCTTTGTAAAAAGATCGAGAAGGGTATTTTTGTATTTTGCCAAATACGCTTTGGTGACCTTTGCCAACTCACGGTGCAAGATGGCGCCAAGGTGAAGCGGATTAGGTCAAGAGGAGAAGACAGCGCTTTAAAATGCGTGCGCAGGTGACCGGTTTGTGTTGGGCCTTAACGGAGCCCATTAGGGTTCAATCTTTTAGAAGGTCTAAGCCTCCACTATAAATAGAGGAGGGAGGTGACTGCACCCCTTAACCCTTTCATTGTTTTTGAAACCCTATTTGCTTAGGGAGAGGATCAGTGGAGGTTAGGGTTCTAGAGAGTTGGATTGGATTTCGTGCTCATGTATTGAGTCTTTGTCCTCCATTGGTGGAATGGCTGTAAACCAATACTCAATCAAATCAATCCAAAGAGAATTCTCTCAAGATGAAATTATTCTCTCTTTGTCTCTCTATTTGGTGATTTGGTGCCTCTATTTGATTCTCGAGTTTTTGCTTGGTTTCTTGGATTGATCTAACTTGCTGTGACTTGTGGGAACCCATCTATGATCATCTTGATCATCAATTACCCACGAGCAAGTCTCTAGATCATATTTCGATTCTTACTCGGTTTTTGACCTTACTTTGCTCAAACTGAAAAATAGAGGAACCTTGGCTTGGATTTCTGCGATCCTTGATTGGAATAGGTTCACAATATCTTAGAGAAGGTGTGTCTCAAATTTCGTGGTGTTTGGCCCTACAAATCAAAAGTTACACCAATTTTGATTTGGTTTTCGGGCTATTTTTCAGTCTATCCTAGGACAATCGGTAGTACTGCTTCTACACCTGCGGTAGTACTGCGAAAGTCTAGTACCGCCCAACAACAATGCAGAATACCGATTCCAGGCTTTTGAGTGCTGATCTTTAGCATCTTTTGCGCTGTGCTTTGGGGGTTGAGATAGATTCAATACAAGACATCCGCTGTGCTTTTTTGTTGATCCTCATAGCTCCTCATAGCTACTGGGGAGAAATTAGTATTGAATTGATCTAATCAAAAAATAGGCCAAGCTCCTATTCACCCTCCTCTAGTCGCCTTTCCGGTCCAACAGGACCGCTCACACTGGTTGGGACGATCGGACCAACGGAGCTAGCATCGGATTGCAGCCCCAGAACTAGATTGGACGGTCTAAAATCGTTGGGATGTTCGGACCGCCCGAACGCCACAACAAATCAGGCCGTCCCATGAAGATCTAAGGGTTCAGAGGAGGTGGGACGTTCGGACCATCCGAATGTGTCACCAGGATCGAACCGTCCGGTATAAATCGGACGACTCACAATCAATAGAGATGCAAATGGGCAAGGAGGAGGTCCTGGGGGGCCCGGGGAGGTCTGGTAGGACGCGGAGAGGTCCAATAAAGTTAAGGGGAGGTCCTAGAGGATATGGAGAGGTCTGAAGGACACGAGGAGGTCAAGTGAACAAAGAGGAGGTCATAAGCGGTGGTACCACCAAGTGCGAGCCAGTACTACTTGAAATTTGGTGCCAAAGGAACCTCGAGAGAAGGTTTCAAGGCTTCAAGCAATGAAGGATATCAAGAAAACACGAGCTACGGAGAATTCCAAAGGAGCTCGGATGCCCACAAGGGTGGCGAGACTTAGGGAGGTTGTAAGTCAAAGAGGACGAGGAGAAATGGGACCGAGGGGGTCTAAGCGTTTGGGAGGTCTAGACCCAAGGAGGTGCGGACCAGGAGGAGACATCACAAAGGAGGTCAGAATCTTTGGATCAACGAAGGAGAGGTCTGAGCCATTAGATCTCAGACGAAGAGAGGTCTAGACCAGAGATGGGTAAAAGATGGACAAAGAAGGAAACCCTATCAAAATTCCAATATCTCAACAACCAATATGGAACTTTAGTTGTAGTTTGAGTTAGTCAACGTAAATCCATTATGAAATTTCAGGTTAAGCTTTGAATTCTCATCAAAACAAAATGGTTCTTTTTATTTTGAAAATTTCAAAAAGGCTCTGAAAATCAGGGTGTCACATCTTCCCACCATGGCGAGGCGTGTGTTGCCTTTGCTTCTTTGAGGGACTCGACTTAGTTAGTAGCGCTATTCAGAGTCTCACCCACACTATCTTGGCAGCTCCTCATCGGTTGGTCGATGGTTGCTCCACCTCCCACTCTGACTTCCTCTGGTGAGATAAATGCGCCCTCACTACTTGAGGATTGGACACGATCTTGATCATTTGTTTCAAACTCCATCTGAGTTATTAGTTGCCTATCAAGCCAACATCTTCTTTGAGAATCGTCATACCATCTGGTCCTCCTCTTGGTGCTCCACAATCTTTGCTGCCCCTGATTCTCTCCCCTCCAATACTTGGGATCACTTTTAGCTTAGTCTTTGTTGGTATCTCTAGTGGGCGGCTTCATCATAGTTAGGTACTTGGGTTTTGGATTCAGGAGCCTCTTTCCATATTTTTTAGATAATGGAAGAAAAAATCTCCCCGATCTCTGCATCAATGATGCACACAGCCCAAACCTCTTTCCATATGACATCTGATGGTACCCGGTAGTGGCATGTAAGCATCATAGAGTGTTTGTGTGTTCAAAGCGACTAATAGCACATCCTATCTGGTTACTTATCGGAGCACTCTCTATATGTTGATGGTGTGAAAACCAAGCGTGGCTGAGAGGCGGGGCGTCGTGCAGTGCTGGTCCTGAAACGGAAGAGCATAACACAAGATTTATCTGAGTTCGAGAGGTCAGGAGGACCATGCCTCTGTCGGTGGCTGCTTGGGGTTCGAGGGCCTTGAAGACTCACCTAGCTAGTGGCGTGCTAGTATGTATTGCATAAAGCTCTCCCCAAGAGGAGGGATACATGGGGGTATTTATAGGCTCCCAGCTTGTACAAATGACCAAAATACCCCTTGGGGTTGGCTACTCTAAGAGTGCAATCAAGGGGGTATTACAGGTCTTTTACGGTACAAGCAAGGGATCTGAGATGGTCTTTGTCGGTGATTACATGTGAACCCGATGGCCGGCGTTCACCACGTGGAGTGGATCCCCTTGCAAGGGATAAAATATTACTCCAACGAGTGGCCACTGCCTCTTGGTGTTTCAAGAAATCTGAGAAAGGCAGACCTTAATGCGCTCTTCGTGTGGAGATAATATTTGAAAACTCCGTGAATTTGGTGTGGCTTCTTTTGAAAATGTGTTAGAAGCGGGGAACACCGAGAATATCTGCTTCCAATTAGCTAATAATTTCGGTGATGCGGTTAAATCGCGGCTACACTGAGCCATGGCGGCGACGGATGTGTGACCGCATTACTACTTAGCGTACCAAGTAACATCAGTTGTCTGCACGCTATCTTTGGGGCGAGTCTTGTACTTCTTTTTCGAGGGCTACCCTTCACGTGATGTTGCCACGGTAGGTGAGAAAATGATCTGATATAGTCCTATCTATAAAGTGACCCGAACAGGGGCTCGTTTTTTCTTTCTATAAAGTGAACTAGCGACCTGCTGACGCCTCGGCTTGCAAGTGGGCCCTTGGTCTGGTGAAGCGTCAGCAAAGCCCGCATCAGAAAGAAGCGGAGGCGCGTGACCAAGCGGCGTGGCCTTCTTTCAGCGACAATTCTGCGTCTATTAAGGCCGGAGGATGCTACTGAGGCTCTTTTTTCTTCGGTGAGGCCTCGCTTTTTCTCCTGCAGTTGATGCTTTCGGTGGTAGCTCCTATCTTCCTTCTTGGCCGTAAAGCCATTGGTAGGTTAGAAGAAGCTCACGGGAAGGCGACAAGCGAGGAGCTTGAGGCGGCCAGGAAAAGCGTTGGAGCCTACTGGGTGAGCTTCCTCTTCTTGAGCCTTGCCTCAGGGTCCATTCTCTTTCTTGGAGCTTTCTTCCTCATTTTTGTTCTTGCTCTGAATGATTTGTGCGTGGGAGCCTTCTGGTTTTAGTCCGTGGCGGCAGCTTGACCCTCTCCGGCAGGCGGCGTGGCCGCCTCCGTGGCCGTCTTGACTTGGCGGCGTGGCTGCGAGCCACTTCGCCTCAATACTGCCCGTGCCCGGCTAGAGAGATGATCTGCCAAACAAGGTGCTCTCGGGAGGAGGCAGCCAATGTTTATAGGCGTGGCGCCAAGGCCAGAACATCGAAGCGCCCAGATCTGGGCCGAAAGTCTTGGCGCCGAGGCTATGGCCGAGGCAGTGCAGGGGCAAACAGGTATTTTGTTAATTAATAAGCAATCTCCGACTATTTTCTTGGGCTCATGGTGCGAATTTGTGGGAGTTGGAATAATTTATGTTTCACAATGAAGTTTCGCCTTCTTCAGCTGCTTGCTTACTTGGTTTGAGCTTGGGAAAAATGCGAAGCGTGGGAGGATTGCGAGCGCTGGACCAAGTGCCGGTAGGGGATCTTGCCGAGGCGTGGGACAATTTGCGAGGCGCTAGACAAAAAGCGAGTGACGGAATCTTGCCGAGGCGTTGAACAATTTGCGGCGGTGGTCTTTGGTCTTCACGTGAATGCGGTAGCGCGGTGCTGGTCTCCTGAAGTGCGGGCGGCTGGTGCTAGTCTTCACGTGAATGCTAGAGTATTTGGTCTTTGGTTTCACAAAAATGCCGGGCGCTAAGTGTACCGTCTAGCTTCGATCCTGTGACTGACTTGTAACCCAAGTGGGGGCGATAAGGTGGTGTGGATGTTTAAATCTTGATCCACATGCTTGGGTCTTACATGTAACCTTCTTTGGTCTCTGCCCATTCAAGTTGCGTAGTTAGGCGCCGGAGCTTTGCGAGCCTTTAGTCTCTCGGCCTGAGCGGCGAGTCTTGGCGTGAAATTGGCGAGCTTGTAACCCGGAGGAAGCATTAAGGTGGTGTGAATGACTGCTTTGTATGGATCACGGACTGGTTGAGGAAGAGTCTTGTTGTTGAGTGGGAGGGCTTGTGCAGGCTTGGTCTCCACGGTCTCTAAAGTGGTAGGCCTTGAGCTAGATGGTTTCCTGAGGCGGCGATCCTTTGCCACTTCAGCGGTGGATGGATAACATGCTGCATTGCACCATTGGCCCGCTCGGCCGGGGTCTAACCAGCAGACCACCATCTAGCTCGGTGCTAGTGCTCACCTTTCTAGATATACTACTATGCGTGTATAGATTTGTATGTGTGTTTTGGCGTTCCTACATTACTTTCGGCTATTTTTACGCATTGCGGTGTTTGAGTTTTGCTTGTTCTGTAGCCATGACCAAGGCTGTGACCTTTTCATGGGGATGGGGGACAGAGACCTTGGCAAAGGTGGCGGGGCCGACCCTACGTGGCGACCACGATGAGGAAGTCGATATCCATGATAGTGATCTCTGTGAGATGGCTCTTGTGGGAGTCGAACCTTCCTCCCTACTAAGGCGGAGAAGGCGTTGGTGGCACTGGGAGCCACCTTCTGCTGTGGCGATGATGCGGTAGAAAGCGGCGCCCGAGGCATACTGATTGCGCTCAAAGCTTGGTTAGAGGTCGGCACAGGGCTTCGATCCATCCTTCGTCCGGGCGCTTGTGAAGCACTACTCGGGTTGAGCTCTCGCATTTCTCGCCTAACCTTCTTGCTAGGGTGAGGGTGTTCTTGTGGCATCTGCGAGACCCTTGATCGAGGCAAGCGTCTGAAGCCCTCTTATTCTTGGCTTTGACTCGCTTCTTCCATCTCCGGTGATCGAGCAGGAGGTTCGGACCACTTTGGCTGTTGATCTCGACTATTGGCACCCGGTGAGTATCTGTTCATGCCACCAAATACAAGCTGGAGTCGTCCGGAAAGAAATGGTTTTACTTGAAGGTGGAGGGCTTTTCTTAA